>JANJYP010154975.1:0-10258 GCA_024605115.1 Rastrelliger brachysoma
GTGCCCTTCTTCAATATGAAGACGACACAAAGTCCAAAAATGTCACACGGCTATTCTGAGCTGAAATACAATTTGTAACACTTTCAAAGCTTATTTTCAAAAAGTGCTATAGTTATTATTGGTATGTTTGGAGGAGAATACAGCCGGGTTCAAGCTAGTAGTGGCTCTTATCTGACACAGAGCAGTGGAGGGTAGAAAGCTGAAAACCTGTCCATGTCTGGCCACATGGAAAGATTCTACACACAACGAAGTCACCGAGGTCTATTTATCACAGTGACACATGCATACCTTCATGCAGGCCAGCAGCCCCGAAAGCCACAGCATAAAGCATACAAAGCCCATACTTCACCTACNTGAAGTCACCGAGGTCTATTTATCACAGTGACACATGCATACCTTCATGCAGGCCAGCAGCCCCAAAAGCCACAGCATAAAGCATACAAAGCCCATACTTCACCTACAGGGTTGTGAATGGTAAGTACGCATGCTGCAGTGAACGTTTGCGCGCAAATGAACCCTGAAACACGTGCATCCATGTGTGCTGACAGAAACAAAAGCGCACACTTTCATATGTCTACAATTAAGTGAATGCACTGAATGAAAACTCAGATGCACATGTTCTTTTGAGGTATTGTGCAGGGAAGGTCACATCGAGTTAAGACTTGGTATTAATGATTTATTCTTATCTTCAACAACACATACATTTCAATGGATTACGGATGCAAACAGCGCACATAGAATGTTTAAGTGACAGCATTTTTTAAGTAGTTCTCACACGTGCTAACACAAGACAAAACTCTATGATAAAATTCTAACTGCTCCTTGATAGACCAGGATAATACTGTAGGAGGAATAGTAGTAGTAAACTGCTGAAGTGGCATTTTTACCCCATACTGAAGAAATTATTAAATGATGTCATTGCTCAGGGATTCCCACTGTAATTACAATGCATATATAATACTGTTGGAAAGCTATGATTGTGTTAAAGGAGTTTAAATAAAGAAAAGGAATAAGGCGCTGAGAATATCATGTGTAATTGACTCGGTGCCACAATTATAGTAGATAATTCCCGTATGCGTGTCTTCATGTGCATTGCATGTAAATGTGTTCGCACTCCACCCCCGCAAAACCGCATGCATGCTGTCCAATGCTGTACATGATGCAAACATGCCACACATGAACCGTGTGCTGTACATACACACACACACACACACACACACACACACACACACACACACACACACACACACACACACACACACACACACACACAGGTCTGACTACACTGGGCCAAATCCACATATGGGCCTATAATCTGGTCTCTCAAGGTGTTTGGACTTATCTTTAATTCAGCAGGGGAACTGGTCTGCCAGCTCCTTGATTGCTTAAACCACATTATCCCTCTACTCTGCATCCTAATGAATGTCCACCAGGCGACAAGATGTGTGCATGTGTGTCCCTGCTTTGTGTGGAGGCGTCTGCGGTGAAGGTATGTTAGCGTTTTGTACGTGCAAAAAAAAAAAAAAAAAATAAATAAATAAATAAAAGGGTGTGTGTGTGTGTGTGTATGTGTGTGTGAGAGAGTGCATGCCCGCTATCCGGAGCGCTTGTGTCTCCCACCCCTTTTTGCTCGTGCTAGTATTTGGACACACATCACTGCGTTCCCTGGCACGCCTTGAATCTTCATTATGTTTAGCCGCGGGGCACAAAAACAATTTGTAACTTCACAAGGTGATGTTGTGGCCACTAAATGGAATCTTTTGGGGGCGACGACTCGTCTGCCATACCTGCTCCATCTACCTCGCCATGCTAAATGGTTTATCATAAAGACAGGATGTTAAAATGCCTTCTGAGCACCCCCCCGCCCCCCTTCCTACCTCACACACAGCAATGATTCTGTATAATAGTCAAAACAAGCTCATCTGGATAAAGCCAGGCAAAACCTTTTACATTCAGCTTGAAGCTAGTTATTTTCTTGAGCTTGTCACTCTGCTTAAAAATAGAAAAATATAGAAAATAAATATATCCCTTTACCCTTGATGCAGCTTGGTGTGACATTAAAGAGTCAATGCATTAGTTTCACAGTAGGAATAGTGACACAATTTTGCAAACTTGATAAATTAAACTTTATTATATTGCCAAATTATGTCGCGCTTTGACGTGGGTTTTTTTCTCTACACATTCTTCATGCCCTATTTCATTATATTTTCATCATAAGGAATTGTTTCTGTATCGCCTGAAACAGAAACACGTCATACATATTTAACAAATACACTTAAAAAAAAAGACTTTTCAAACAGCGTTAAGCTTTCGGGTTATTGTTACATCACTTTTTAAAAGATATGCCCTCTGCGTTATAGATATCAAACGCCGAGCTTCAGGTAAAGATCTGTTCTCTGGCACACAAACATCTAGCATTTTTTTTTTTTTGGAAAATGAACTCTTCATTCATTACTATGTAGTTAGTGATAATTAGCTGTACCCTCTTCCATTCCAACATTTACTAAATTCTAATTTCATGCTTTCAAGAACAAGCTTTAATTTCCCCCAAGTCGTCAACCACAGCCACCCCCCCGGAGAGACATGTTCAACATTAATGCAATTATTACGCAGGCATATGCTGCAGTTGTTATTTTGGCACTGCGAGGCCCTGTGGGCTAATAGGCCTGTCTGTTGCCCAGATGCTCATAGGAAAGATTTTGCCTTTGTATGTGTGTGTGTGTGTGTGAGAGTGTGTATATGAGGGACCAGACAAAAGTAGAGCGTGGAATAGGCAAAGTCGAGCCCCTGCATAGGTGCGACTGTGCGATGCTTTCAGGGGCTAGCTGACTTTCCGTCCCCTGTGCACTCACTGCCACTGTTATTTCCTACCTTGGATATTGTTTTCCTTGTAATTAATCTTGTTTGCGACAGTGCTCCGTCTCTAAGCATGTAACCCGCGAGAAGTCGAGTGTGTTTGTGTGCTTGGGTATGTGTGAGTGTGTGTAGGAGGAGGGTATGCTCTCTGAAAAGAAAAAAAAAAACAAAACAGGAGGACTTTCTCTCGCGCATACAAGCACATTAGTCATGTTCTCTCTGTCTCCAAGATGATGATCAAATCAAGTCCTGTGCCTCTGCCCATACACCCCAGCTTGTGCATGTTGACAGTAACCTCCCACAGTACACTCCCAGCCCAAGGTGACGCTCGCACACATACACATCGACACGCGCACACACACACAGACAGAGAGAGATACACACAGAAGCCTGAGGTGACACAGATGACAGCTCAATTCTGGGTGAGTCAGCTTGACTGTGTCCTTGCCCAGACATGAGAAGGAGGCGGTGTATGGCGTGCATCATATATGTGTGTGCGTGTGTGTGTATATATATAAATATATATCTATGCGTGTGTGTGAATTAGTAGGTGGGGGTGGTGAAAAGAGGTGCAAAGGTGAAGAAGTAAGCGTGTGAAAGAGAAAGAGAGAGCGAGACGGGGGGAGATGGAGAAAAGAAGTAGCAGGTGACCTTGGGATAGTCAAGTGAGTGTGTGAGTGTGTTTGCGCGTTCGCAGGACTCTGAAGTAGCCAGCGGGTGACAATTAATACACTCATCTCACAGTGTGTGTGTGTGTGTGTGTGTGTGTGTGTGTGTGTGTGTGTGTGTGTGTGTGTGTGTGTGCATGAGGCCAAGGAACAACAATAAAACATAATGGTAGTCCATGTTGGATTTGGTTATGATGTGAATTAACTGAAATGGGTTGGCGCTGGCAGAAAAATGAAATCTTCATACAATGTAAAACAAATTTCATCCATATTAAAAACAGAGAATTCATAAAAAAAAGTATAATGTTAAGAAAAAAAAATAAAGGCACCCTGAAGACTTAACCCAACATAACGAAATAAGCTTTTCATTCCATGTCAAGATAAAATAAATAAATACAAATACTGCATGTGCTAAAAATAATTCAGTGGTTGCGATTGCAATTTGCCTGCATCCTTTTTAGTAAGCAAAACCAATTTTATACCAAATCTCTTATTGGCATGGGTTACCAAGTGAATTTTTAATGATATTCCGCCTATATTACATTGCTAAAAGTACCGAGTGATGGGAAATACCAAATACAAATGCCCCTGCCCACATTCTAACCCAGTGCTCAGTATGTGCCCATGGGCTCAGTCATCAAAACTGGACAGTGCTGACCTTTAAGATCAAAAGGTCTATCATATTAGCAATGCTACATCGTCTAGTTTCTAATGAGAAGCAACATCAATGGTGCTTTCCATTTGGTATCTTGCTAGAAACCAAGTTCTGGGTCAATTCAGCAACCACTTTTTGTTTACTTTTATTTATTTATATATTTATTTGGAGTAGTCTTAAATATAAATCATTGCTTGGATTAAGGTAAGGCAAGTTAGGCAGTCATTCTTGGTTGAATTCACCAGCAACAAGCAGCAGGTACTGGTGCATGTAGACTAAATGTAGAGAACATGAATTGGCGTGGCATGTGAGGTAAGGGGATGCGCGCTCGTTACTGTTGAAGGAGCCAGATCTTCGAGGAGTGTCATTAAGGCAAGGAAGATGTTTCAGACGCGAGAGCCACTTCTCTTAAAGGGCCGAACTACATCGGGCACTTGAAGCCACGTGGTGCTCAATGGATATATTGATGGCTTTAAAAAAAAAGAGAGATAATCTGGCTTAATGCCTACACAACAAATACTGACCTGAAGTTGATCAGAGGGTGTTATGTTAAAGCGATACAGCATTTGACATGGTTGCACTAGTGTAGGGAGAGGTGATGTTAGAATTGAAAGTGGCTATGTTAGAGGCAATGGATTTTAATTTTGGTGGGGTGCACTGAGTTCTGGTTATCCTAGTTTTCAGACTTAAGAGACAATGTATTATTTCACAGTGAGCTACTAGGAAAAATCCTCTTGCATTTTTGTTACATATGACTCATTTAGGTGGATTAATGAAATATGATGTTTTTATACTGTATATCTGGGAGTCTGTCTGCTAGTAAGAGAGAAAGGATAGGATTTGAAGGAAGGGTGACACAGACTTGACTTTTACACAACCTATTTACACCACATTATTAAAAAAAAAACTCAATCTACTTCAATATAAACTGGTAACTTTAAATTGTATAAGGTCAAAACTCAGGATTAGTGATCAATCTTCCCTCAGTGAGCGTAAAATCTACTTGATCCCCCACAGAGTCCAGAAAGAGAGAGAGCGTGCTCTGTTCTCTGAGAGACGTAACCACACCTTTCAGACTCCGCATCGCCATCAGTCCAGCCCTGACCTAACATCTAATTCTTTGTAGTCTTCCTGATCGCTAGCTTAGCTGTTCCAAACAAAGGATTGACTAATACCAGAGTCTATGTTTTTTCTCACTATGCATTTAAGCCCCAAAACAAACAAGAAGTCAGATGTTTTCTTTCCTGAAGCGTACATCCATTCCTGCAGTAAGACGAAATAAGCCTACTAACCAAGGACAAAACAACATTAAATGCTCTAATGTTTCCCTTTGCGCACAGAGAGGACATCCCTCTCCGGTGCTTAGATCCAGGTGAGCTCTGTGTCTTTTCATGGCTATTGCTCCATGCATAATCCTCCATTAGAGGTCAACCTTCTATTTCTGAACAGGAGGCTTATATAGCACCACCACCTGCTTTTAGGGGTGCAGTCTGGAGCAAAAAAAAAAAAAACTATCTTGTCTCTTTGACTTCAGCCAGAGAGCAAATGTTCGGTATCTTCATACAACTGTAGTAAAGCAACTTCTTTCAACAAGAGCTGAAAAAATACAGCCCAGGGAAAGAAGCAGTCATTCCACAGGTCAGCAAATGCTCTCAGTGACACAGACAGGGACAACCAGACATCCTCCACAATCCTCCTCACCACTCTGGATGACCTGATATAGTGTTGTTATGTTGGTGATGGCATCAAGTCTTTCCATGATGCTCTTGTAAAATGGCCCAGTTTATCTATGTCAGCGTGGTATTTGTAAGAAAGTCATTATAAAACAGCAGCTTCTCAAAAAGCCACATTCCCGGTCTAGGGTCAGGAATCAATATGACCTTCAGCATCTGCCAGGCTTCAACTGCCAAGCTGTAAAAAAAAAAAAAAAAAAAAAGGTTTAAGTCCAATCAGGTCAGCTTCAGATGATCTAAGCAGAAAAATCTGTTTATCCAGCCCAAGCTGGCCAGCTTTCCTGAGAAGCAGCCGAGCGGGAGCCAACCAGCAGTGACCGCAGCCGAACAGCAGCCTCTTTGCCATCTGTAGTCTGAAGGTTGCTGTTCTGGACATAATGTCTACAAGTCCTTGTCCAACCTACGCCACAGGGGCGTACAGGGGCTGACCAGAGAAAGTTCAACAGGAGCTATTGCACCTCTTTCACAAGGCCTGATGGTGGCACTAAAACAATGAGTGTGTTCCATAGAGATGAGGCAAACAGGTTATTGCAATTCAGAGGTCTCCCCCCTTTAGGACAGATGGAATAGCAATTTCCTTTTAGACAACTTGTCTTCTACTTTCCCCTGAACATCCTCCCAGTTATTCTTCCAGAAAGTACTTAACATCTCCTCGGACTTAATGCCCACCTAAGGAACCTAAAACCACCTGGAGCGCTCCTCAAACTCCACTGACCCACCAAACAAGCTTCTCTTTTTATCTAGTTAACCTTGGCTGAAGAACCTTTTCCATATAACACCAGGCTTTATTTTAATTCCTGAACATGTCCCTGATCCTGGATAAACAGACACAGAGAGGATGGTGATAAGAGAGAGAATCAGAGAGAAGGGAGGAGAGAGAAAGAAAGATTTCACATGGGTCTCCTGTAAAATGTGACTATGTTATAAATGTGATCTATTATACTACTATTAGTGCATCTTTTTTGTCTCTTTGGCTTGACATGTAGACTTAAAAATTGAACATAACCTAAAATTCAGAATTCAGAGTACAAAACAAATCATCAATTTATTACTGGATGATAATTTTTTTTTATAACTATTACATTTTTACCATTTATGTGAAAATACCAGAAGTTAGTAGTTCCACTTTCTGAATGTGAATATGTTAAGTTTTCTCCTTTCTCACTGCCACTACTTTCTTCTATGATAATACAATATATTTGAGTTTTAAGCCTTATTCAAAGTGTTGTTAGGAACAAACACACTGCCTGTTACTAAATTTGTTGGAAACTGAAACACGGATTTCAAAGTAAACTTTTAAAGTTTCCATAGTCACCAGTCCTGTTTTATGAATTTACAAGATGATTCAACTACTACTTTACTGACATCACTCCTACATTTTAAAAAATGAATACTGACATCAAGTATTTCTAGAATCAAGTAGCACAAACATCAAGTAACATTTAATTAATAGAAAAGCACAGTGAAGATATATTATATGCGCTTGAACATCTTTTGTTGCCAAGCACCGATATGATGTATGATGTGCTGAGTTAAGACAGAAGTAAATGAAAGTAATATCTTGGAAATATTAAATATACATTCTGAAGCTGAAAAATATGGTTAGAAATTTATAGCTAGAAGGCTCAAAGTGATGGAAATAAAAGCAGCTGTCATTTTCAAACCATGTTAAAACAAACTAAAATCATCTTTCTGAAAAACTGAGGTGATGCACTATTGCACCAACATTAAATAGAATTGCACATTGCTCACCGCACGCTTCAACGCATCAGATGTTTCAATGACAAGACAAACAACCAAAACTGACGCCTGTTAGTATTAGAAGTGATAAGGACTGCTCTCAAAGTTCAAAGGATGCCCGTTTCAAAGTCGCTGCCGGACAGAGCGTTGTCAAATTCAGTGTCAAATTCAGGGTAAGAACAACTTCAAGGGTATAGCACCACAGGTATGAACATCGGTCTTCTGTTAAGCCCGGTTTCATCATTAAAGCGTATCGTAATTTTGTCAACACACATGACAGAAGAAGCATTTCAATAAAAGACTGATTCTTTTCCCGCTTTGGTTCGGTCGGTGTGTTTCACATAACGTTGAAGGTTGCCTGTTCTCTGAGACAGCACCACCTTTGTTGTTTCAAACAGTTGCAACACTGTGGCCTTCTTTGACTCATACAGACAACACGTACTCCTTGTCTGACAGTTCCAGCTGTACAGTCATTTCACTCTCGGAGTATGGATTATTTAAAGCGCTGTTTCTATGGCNCTTTCGCCTGTGGCCTTCTTTGACTCATACAGACAACACGTACTCCTTGTCTGACAGTTCCAGCTGTACAGTCATTCCACTCTCGGAGTATGGATTATTTAAAGCGCTGTTTCTATGGCGAGCTCCGTGTTGTTCTTTGGAGTTAAGAAATGGAAACTCATCCTTGTATCGAGCATGTCCTGTACTGTACATCACTTTCCACCATTAGACACCGGAGAGCCTTCTCAACAGCTGATCTCTCAACAGGAGGGAGGTAGTTGAGAAACGATGTCATCAGTATGTCTATATCAACTGAGTCAATTCCATGGATGCAGGCCAAAATGAAAGCCTTTGATAGCTTCACTGGCATGACACCATGGTCTAGTAATCCTTTCACTCAGATCTGTCCAACTGCTTGCCATTCAGCCTCAGAGAAATCTGGCCTCCGCTTCGAAAAAAAATCACTCTGTTTTCCCTTCACACTATTAAAGAAATTGCTCCCAGAATGCAATGTAAACTTCTCTTGACATCATCGACAGCTTTTTCATTGATGAGGTCCATATTCAGAGTCAAATTCATTATGCCACCTTCCATAAATACAGCCAAANCAGCAGGAATTGAAAGGTAGAGCTTTTGGTAAGAAAGCAGTCAAGCTAGAGGAATAATATGTACACATAATGGGAAAAATATAAATGAATAAAGCAGGGGCCAACAAATACTACCTTTTACTGTGTATATGTCAAGGTGTTACTGTATGCTTCTAGTTATGTCATTCAAACGCAACCTTTTTCATTCACACTTTTGCATTCAACATTTATGGTCTTTAATACCAAGCAAAGTTAACCCTGACGACTTCATTATGTCATTGACATCATTATTTTTTTCTGATCTGACAGATTCCTCAAGAATCTTGTGCATGACATCATTCAAATGTTTTTTTTTTTTTGTTTATTTTTTTAACAAGCTGTGTTGTTGAGTATCACAATGATTGACTTTAATGTGCAACATAGGTAGAGTGCCCCTTTAAAAGATGACAATGACACGCCTAGGTTAGGTAATCCATCACAGCGGATAAATGATGGATGTAACCGTATAAAAGATAAGAGCGTTTCTTGCGGTAATGCAGCAAAAAAAAAAAAAAAAAAAAAAGAAGCAGAGAGTGATTTGAAAAGTCTTAAGTGGTGCATTCAGGATTTTTTTTCCTCTTGGCCTTGCATCTAAAGTCAATGAATATCATAATTTCTGTCAGGCGATGTTGAATTCACATTACAGTTCTATCTTTACTCAAGTGGACGGACAGAGACAAAATAGAGGTATTGATCCGTGCAGCTGGGTTTGAGTCAGCCCCTGTCAGTGAGGGACGTCGTCAGCCTTGACTATGTCTAAGTCTTTTATGTTATTATATGAGAACCATAGCTTTCACTAGTATATCATCACTTTATACCAATTACCTATGAAAGAGCTTTCCTCTGCCAAACTGGCACTTTAAACTGCAGTGTGATTAAAAAAAAAAAAAAAATAGATATAATAATTGCAACATTGTGTTGAGTTTCCTGTCTCAATAAAGTGACTGCAAGTAGATTTTCACACTAAACCAAAGTGATAACACTTTAAAAGGCAGTTGTGTTAAGTAGAAAAAAAATTCTTACTATTACATTTTTAAAGCTATTTTTTTGTTCCTATTGCAATTCTAATGTAAAGTAAGGTAAGGTTAGCATTAGCTGTAGCAGTCAGCTTTCGACAAATTCACAGTAGTCCAAATAAACAATTTTCTCAGGTTGCTTTCATGGGCAGAGTTTACTTGCTGAGCTGCAGTGGATGAATGGTGACACAGATAGGGAATCCTGAATTAAAATATATGTAGAGGATAACAATTTGATTTGAATAGTTTGGACCGCTGACTGTTCATGTTAGCTTTAGTTGAATATCATATTTTTTTTTGCATTAAAAATGCTAACTCATTTATTATTTATTTGCCATCTCATATATTTGACTTGCATGAGGAACAAATCTCTACACACACTAGCATGGATAGTTACAGGAACCAAAAGACTGAGTTTAAAAAGAGTTTATATATATATATATATATATATATATATTTTTTTTTT
>JANJYP010155006.1:0-11225 GCA_024605115.1 Rastrelliger brachysoma
GACAACCTCATGGTCAGTGTCTAAAGAGAATAGTGGTGTGGGGGAGGAGATTGTTACACCTAAGGAGAGCTCTGCTGAAGGTGACACAGCTGAGACAGAGGAAAAAACTGATTCACTTCCACCTAGTGAGGACTCTTTTGTGAGCTTAAGAGAAAATCAAATCATTTCAAAGACACCAGAGTCAGCAAAGGATGAATTAGCAGCCAATGTGATGGACCAACAGAGAGAAGATGAGTGGCATCATATATCAAAAGCTTCTGATAATGACAGCAAACAACAATTTTTTCCTCACAGCACCGAGCAGGTAGGCAACAGTCAGATGAAAGACAAAGTCATCCCAGCCAAAACAACTGACAATATTAAAAATATCACTACAACTAGCAGCACAAGGGCTGCAGAATCAGCATCAGTCCTCCACTCTAAGGCTTCCCTCAATGCCTCAGCCTCAAATGAGGACAAAGAATCACTGAGACCACAGAAGAAGAGAAAAGACATGAAATCCCCTCACAGCTTGCAAAGAGTTTCCTCTCCAGCCACACAAGAGAACTTTGGTGTTGACTCCAGGGCAAAAAAGAAATTTCGTCCCAGCAAGTGTTCAAACCTCTCTTTGCAAAGAAAGTCAGATGGACCCAATGACTACCCTGTGCTGTCCTCAGTTCGGGACGATGTTGTGAGCAACAAAATAGTTTCCAAGTGCAAGACTTCAAACTTGGGTTTGCAGTCAAAAAGAAGTTTGCTTGATAATTGTACACCAAAGAAAGCTGAGATTGTGACCCCTCTTAATGGGGATTACAAAGCCAAAAAGGGACCTCTGGGGCGGCCTTTGCATGTCCCAATTTCTAAAGTGTCATCGGTTCCTATGAACAATTCCTTGAATAAATCCAGGCCAAAGATGGGGGTTAGGTCAATGGAGAGCCATTCTTACAGAACAGCAGAGTCCCAGAACCACCTCCTAAGCCAGCTGTTTGGCCAAAAACTCACTAGCTTCAAGATTCCTTTAAGGAAGGACACATCAGAATCTATTAATTGAGTGGGGGGTTTTTGGGATCTGTGAATAAGAGACTGTAAATTTCACAGTTATAAATGTTTATGACAATTCATTATGGTGAATGAGATTGCACAGCTGTTTTCTGTGAAATGCTATCTTTAAATCCTTACGTAGTCACTTTATGTCTTCTTTGTACATGTGTTTTTATTACACAAATGTGAGGACTAATGGCAGATATGAATTTTGGGTCAAAAATGAATATGCTAGTTGCAAAAAAAAGATCCTTTTTCTGCTTTTTTGATATTATCAGTTTAAGAGATTATATTTCATTTACCTAAAGGAAAGAAAAAACAATACTTGAAAATACAGTAAAATATATCTTTTAAGAAATGCATGTTTATTTTGCATTCGTAACATGATCTTATCAGTTTCTCTTCAAAAGGACCAAATGACGTCATAACTGACCTGGACTATTGTCTGTGCACCTTTCATACATGCTTCCAACATATTCATTTTGTATTATTTTTAACTTTACTGTACTGCATTGACATTCATCATATTAGCCTTTTGTATAAACATTACCTGGTGCTACATAGTGTTTTATTGTAATGTGAATGCCAATGTCCTCGGAAGGGAACATGAGATCTGTAGCAGTTACAGTACATTCATCCAAGTGTTTTTACTGGTTCTCTGTAGTTTATTAAAGATACTGTGTAAACCATCCAAGTACTTCATATGTAGGCTGATAGAGCACAAAATTAGGAAAGTTTCCAATGTATAAACTCAGGTGCATACAAGGACATCACTGTCCCAAGACCTGTATTCGGAGTTCTTCCCATGCACTGATAATACCACACACAAATCACAAACTCAATCATCTGTGTCTGTAACTCCAACTGTTTAATTATGAGTAGTATTTACTAGGACAACAAAGGTGCTTTATCTTGTTTATACTGTATGTATCTTATATTGTATAATATTGTAGGTAGGTCATTGTCTGGTGTAATGCTTAATGTCAAAGTTTTATTTTAATAATGTGCAAAAGAAACAGAATGAGAAGAAAGGGAAATGCAGTGCCTCTTGCAAGCTGTAAAGTGGTTCACTAAGTGCCTCTTTTATAGTTGGTAATTAAAGATCTGTATTGGTCTCTCCTTGCTCGTTTCTTCCTTTGTTCATGACATGTTTTGCAAATGTTCCAACTTCCATCCCTGCAGACTGCAGCTGTCACCACATGCATCAAACACTGAAAGCAGTGGAATCTGCTTGTGCCTGGAGGCAAAAACAGGTGCACATACAATACAAATCTGATTTCATTTTTCATGTCTCTAGATCGGCACTTCAGTGAGCTATCTTATTGTTTGAAAGATGAGCATTAATGTATCTTTACTACAGGGAAACATTCAAGAGAAGACAGTTACATTTATCCAACCATCTGTTAGTCTACAGCAGCACTGTCGAGCAGGCAGCAAGGAGCTCTCACTTCTGTTATGCTTGTCATGTTGCTCTCTCACCATGTGTAAAATGGCTTCAATTCCTACACGAACATTTTTTCATCATCACATAGGAATAAAAAGCCATAGTATACAGTGGCTTACATGTACAAACACATGGGAGTGAATATGAAGAGGAGCTGTGTTCTCTCATCATCCGCTAAACGATGAAACCTGAGAAAAAAAGAGGGGAGGATGGTAGTGCGGGGAGGAGAGTAAAAGACAGAGAGACAAAAAGTTTATTTTCTCAAGTGTTAAGCTATACTAGTATAAGTTAATGTAGCAATCAGTAGTCTTTTGTTAATACAGTAGAAGAAACTAATTGATTAGATCTGTGGAATATTATATTCCTACATGTGGAAATGTGGCTATGTCCAAGACGTCGTAACATATAAAATAAGATGTCTTGTAGTCTTAAGGTCCATAAGTGACAGTATGTCCATAATATGTCACTAGGTCAGAGGCTCATAATCTCTTTACCCATTCTTTGTGAACGTTTCTAAGGTGTTACAAACATACTGGCGCTCTCTATAAGGCAACACTCACCACCTAGCATTTCCAGTGTTATTGGCACCATTGTCACAAAGACTATCAGATCATTTTCTGTTTTCCACAGAGCGCAGCTCCTTGAAGAAATGATCAACCCCTCTTTGGAAATACGACATAGTATTATACTCAATGCAACTTATCATACATAGCATATGCAAATTTAAGTGTGTTTGCCTGTGCAATATTCCACATTTAACATATACCAATATGACATTAGAATGAGGCTGGCTGCCCAGAAAATTAGTGTGACATCTAGCTACCAGTGAAAACAAAAGCACTATCCTCTTCCTGTTTTGGTTGTGCAATGGTTGACACATTTTTTTTTTGCCATAAATCAACCTTTCATTTTTCTGGGAGATTGCACCCAGTGGTAGACAGAATTACATAGTGAAAGCAAGGTTTGTAGGGAACCAATCCAAACACAGATGATGTAAATATTATATAATGATCACACTGTGTAATTAATATTTACTTCATAATTATAAGTTAAAGCAAAAATGTTGTTTATTTCCATTTTAAATAACCATCAATCCCTTTGTTGAGCCTGCAACCAGAATTATTTTTTCTGAGATCTTGAGTGTGGGAGACACTCAAAGGAAGCATGGAGCAAACAGAACCAAACTGTTGTTGTTGAAGTAAATTCCTTAATTAATTTAGTTGGAACACTGGTTTGGCAGTACCCACAGAGACAATATTTTTGGACTCATTAATGACAACACAAAGTACAACAGCTATGGCTGTCAGTGAATCAAGAACCTGATTCCCCATCTGCTTCTCCACTCACTGTACAAAAATTATGCGGCAGAAGAGACTTCAAATTCAAAGAGGTGCAATGGCTGATGTGTTACATCTTGACCTTTGTTATAATACAATAAAATGAGGCGTGAACAGCATATTAAACATATATATATATATATATATGCCCTCACTTTCCTTGAAGCTGACAAAGCACAGCCAGGAGGGCGCCTTGCCAAGCTGGTAATTCTCTCCCTGTTCACTACATTATATTTGCAGAAATAGCTTGGTGTTCAGTATTTTTTCTTTCATGCAAATTGGTTGAAGCACATGGAAGCATTTCTGATGTAATATTAGTTTTTTTAGATATCTGTTAAATGATCATATACTGTGTAACCAAAATATTCTCATCACCAATACTAATTAACCAAATACTAATTGACCAAATTGCTGCAATCTTCCACAAAGTTCATTGATATAAATATAAGAATATGTACATGACAATCAAATTATAAATAACTTAAAAAAAATCAAAGCATACTGTGTGTGTATTTTCATTTACTACTCTTCATAGTTTTATACACTCATACAGGTCTACTTCTAGATCCATCTGTCTCTTTAGTTTCAACAGCCTTTTTCATACAGTAAGCCATATTGCTGACATGCTGTTTCTGGTGATTTCTTAGTATGACAATCTGTTGTTTATCAGAAAACAACTATTTTTTTCAATCATAAGTTACACCAAAGACTAAATCTTTGTGCTTCTAGCCCACTTAAATGAACAAAAGCTTTAAAACTGCCACAGGACTAGTAAAAATAAAAAGAAATAAAAAGAAATGCATCACTTTGTCATTGTCAATCACTTGAAAATACCTGGCTGGTAACCTGCTGAAACATTTTTTGCTGTTGTCAGCTGATGTGCTGCTTAATGTTTACTAATGCATTGTTGAGAGTCAAAAGTGGAATCAAAGTGCTTCATTCAGTGATAAAGTATGTGATTTTGGTGAAATGCTTTTCATTCAAATCACAGAGTATCAAATTCTTGTACATTTGTAGACTGACATAGCAAATGTAAAGGGTCAGAGATGGATGACCATCTCATGATACTGTTGTGTGTGCCTACATGTGTTTGCATGCCTTCCCACTGTAAATGGATGCCACTGACCCAAAAGTAGTAGTATTGACATTAATTAGAAAAGCAAAGAACACATTCAATAAAGCTTAAAGATATAAAAGATGAAAGATGGAAAAGCTCACAGTAGCACAGAGTTTGAACCCAGATACACAATGTTATCATAATTCAATGTGGCAAAATTAAATTCATATTAGTATTCAAATAGAGAGAAGATACATGGTTCATTCACCAAACTGAGATTAAATTCATCACACTACGTCATGGGCAGCAAGAGATTCAGTGATGAGAGCCTGAAGACTGCATGACTGACTTCAGTGACATCTGAACCATTACAACATGTAAATGAAAAGCTTATAATTAACACATCAAACTGAGAAATTTAAATAGAAAACCAAATAACAGTGGCACCTCATTTTATTTCTCTCCAATTATATATTTAGCCTATCAGGTCTAACCTCCTGCTCATTGTGTTTATTTGAGTTATGACTTCATATTGTTGTGGTAATTTATTACAACAGTTGTGACACTTTATCCCTACATGTTTCTGGATTTTACCTGATACTCAGACTGTGCTTGACCTCATGCTGCCCCCTGGTACCTCCTTCAGGTCGTCCAGTCAGCAGCTGTGTGTTGATTAAGAAAAAATTAAACCAGAGTATATTTTGTCATAGTTTAGCCCACAATGTGTCTCACAGATAGAGTAGCAGCCCCACGCACCCTAACTGTCAGGCATCCTTTTATCATCTGATCTATGAGGAAATTCTCCAGAGGCACAGTCGTGCAGGAGCATGACAGGAACGCTTTGCACTTTGAAGTAGAGTGACATTATCAGTAAGTATGGTCTTGAAATAGCATCTCTTCTCTCCCCTTCTCACTCCATTTCTGAGACTTCCTCCATGTCTCATCTGATATCCAACTTTCTTCCTTTTATTTCCCTCTGCTGCCGCCCTCATCCCTTACCTTTCCTTTTCTTTCACCTTTCCTTCCTCTCCTTCAATTTCCCATTCACCAACTCACACACTCTTTCCATTTTTGCCTCTGCTCCTCCCCATTTTCTTCTTTCACTCTTTATCTCAGTCATTTGCCTGTTTTTCCTTCTTTTCTATTCCTTTCCTCAGTTGTTTGCCTCACCTCATTTTCCCCCACACTCTCCATTTTTCTGCTTGCATTCCTCCCTGTTGGCCCGTCACCTTTCCACCCACCCCTTTCCCTGTTTTCTCCTCCCTTTCCATCTCCTCTCTCGCCTCACCATCACCCTTCACACCCTCCTCCCTCACTGTGGAGCATGCTGCTGGTTGTCTCACAGGGAGGTCAGGAGATCAGGGGCAGATAGAGATGGGCTACTGGTCACCGGTAATGACACACAGGCTGAGGGGCACTCGGGTCGCCTCTGTTGGGAATGTGAGGTTTCAGACATCACAGAGGAAGATAAATAGATGGATGGTTAGGGAGAGATTTGTCGCACAAAGGGGGGTGACTGAGAATCTTTCTCTGCACATATATGAGGAGATCATGATGAATTTCCACTAGGATGATATCTGAAATTATTTGTGTTCTACAGAGAAAATGTACATGAATAATTCAATATAAACACGCTCCCCTGGTGTGAACAAAGGGGACAAACAATCTTTGAAATCAAGACATCAAACCAATTTTGCCTGACAATCATCAAAATACTGCCTACCCTGTAACATCCTTGAATGGGAATGCTGGCAACCAGAAAACTACACAGGGAAACTACACTCCCAGAAGACTGATACCTGAAATAGGTGTCAAAGGAAATAGGACAGTAGCAACATCAAAATGAATCACTAAACAAATGAGCAGATAAAACTAAATCTTGGTGGGGATAACATAATGCAGAAGACTAAACATTGAAGCAAAGTCAAGTATACTTTGTTTTTAATTAATGGACCGTCAACATGAAGCCATCATCCTTTACAGCCAATGTAGCCTTTATCTACTCAACCATTTGTCATTCCAGTCAGCAGCAGAGAGGGAACAGGCTGTACACAATAGCTAAAAGTACCTGTTTGATGTTCCAGGTTTACAGAAATAAATGGGGTTGCTCTGCAGGGGCTATGCAAACAAATGAAAGCCTGTTGGTGTGTGTCTGACTGGAACACTTCACCCAACAGCAGGTGTCTGAAGAGTGGCTGGCCTCACAAATGGCATATATCCTGATAAATACATGTAGGGTACCAAAAATACATATTTCCTTAATTTCAATGATAGAGCAGACAAATAACCATCAGGTAATAAGTGGTAGATGACAGGCCAGGAACAAGAAAATAAAGCCTTAGCTGTTGATTGCAAATTGTATTCTTTGGCTTACACATTGAAACTGACCAAACATTAATCAAAGAAATTATAAAGGGCTAGATTTGAAGTTCCCTTATAGACTGCCATTCACTAAAAGTGGACCTGTTGGGCAGCAGGCATGCCTCTCCTACCCCTGAGACTCTCTCTTTCACCCCCTCCTTTTCCACCCCTCATTTCTTCCCTAACCTTCATCCTCTCCCCTCCTCCAACACCACAGTGTGCTTCTCCACCCGCTGTCTCTGTGGTTATCACAGAAAATCTGAAGGATCTGCCCTGACATTTGATGTGGCACAAAATTGGATTTCCAGTGTGATTCTCTCCCTGAGCCCCTCGTGGAGTGTAATCCACGCTGTGACTAATTGAGTGGCATGCCAACTGCCTGAGTGTGTAAATGGATGACTGCTGGTGAAATGTGTCTGTGACCCGCTCTTTTTTTAACATCTGATGGCCTGTGAGTTCATTAGACAGAGAGAGGGGAAGGAACACACACACACACACACACACACACACACACACACACACACGAACACACACACACACACACTGGCTGTGCAGGACTCTCCAATACAAAGACACATTTTATCCTTTGTCAGTGTCATCCCTGGTTGTTGCCTATTGAATGTGACCCTGCATGTGCTGTTGTCTGGCCGCCTGTGACATTCATAACTAATCTTAGCAACAGAAAATCAATTTCTCTTGAATAATACAGTATTCTATAGGCTGGCTGTGAGATGGGGAATATGAATTGCCAGATTTGACAATGACATTAGCCTTTTGTGCATAAGCAAACCTGTAATCTAAAGTGGGGAAACAGAGGTGTCAGTGACAGATGTTCCAGGATGACTCACCATAGCTATGTCACTTGTCTGACCACCAGTGTCCCAGAAGGCATTGCTTTAAAAAATCTCTTTTGTAGAGAGAGAAAGAGCTCCATAACAATGACGCCACAGGCGCGCGCACACACACACACACACACACACACACACACACACACACACACACACACACACACACACACACACACACACACACACACACACACACNCGATAGGTTTTCTCAGCGCAAAATTCTCAACACTCTAATCTCAGATCCCTGTCATGCCCTCTGCTCTGGGGACCCTGCATCTGATTTGGATTTGAATAATAGAAGCTGTTTTGTTCCCCACAACACTGAATACAGCAGTTTCTTCTTCATTAAAAACTTTCCACTAATGTGTGTTAGTGTTTGCCCACTCATTTACAGTGATCCCTGTCTTCCTACACCCCCACTATAACACCCACACAAATTCACACAAGACAGGCTGAGATATAGAAGTGTACACTTAACACACACATGCTTACACTCTAAAGGTTTGCTGTGACACATTCTTAAAAACAAGATAATTACTTTGAACAAATGAGATGCTGGCAGCAATTTAAAGCATAATGGCGGGCAGCATGCAACAAAAGGCACAAATGAATGAACTCAGAGATAGATGATAACAGATGGCATACGTACCTGCAGGATTTCATTCACCAAGACTCTCCCTGCTTCTCCCCTCTGTTTGAGTCTCGCCCTGCCACTCTCTTTGTGGATGTGGCTGTGCCTGCCAGTCTGTTTCTGGAGGAGGGAGTCTTCACCCTATCGAGTCGGAGACCGGGGCTCAGCTGCAGAGACTGACATCATCCCTTTCAGAGAGGAGGTTTTCCCCTCCCGCTATCTGCACCCTCTCTCTCTCTCTCTCTCTCTCTCTCTCTCTCTCTCTCTCTCTCTCNCTCTCCCTATTTATCTCTCACCCTAACTCAGCCACTCAGTCTCTCTGTACAGTAGTATACTCCGCCTATCTCTTGTCTCCTTCCCCTGCTCCTCTTATTATTCTTTTATGCTTTCTTTCCTTTGCTTCCACATTTTGCAACTATTTTTCAACGAAACCACATGTAAGAGACACAAAACACTATCACTCTGTATACAGTAACAAGTGCTAAATTTGGATTTTACTATTCATGGCACCTTGTGCCTGTATTTTACACCTCATAATCAAGTATGTGAAACTGTCATCACAGAGGAAACTTATCCACCAGGAGTTTTCCATTAGAGGTTTTATTAATAGATGTGGCTGCCTGTAGGTCTTTCACAATTAGGTTCCCTTCTCCCTCTTTTTTTCTGCATCTCCTTTCCATCACTGTTAAAGATCAAGGATTGCAGGAGTACATCAAAACGGAAGCCTAATGGGCAGCCTGCTTGCACCTTTCCAATTCTTTTAGATCAGCAGGAATGAAAGAGGAAAGGAGCTAAACTGAGAGAGCCTTTTTTGAGTCTATTGAGATGGATGCCTGCTGTGGTGCCTGCGGTGGTGGAGATCGGTGTTGCTGTCCATGGTGCTGATTACAGCTGAAGGAGACATCACTAAGGACAGCGTTGACCCTGCAGACCCGCACAAAATAGCCCTGAACAGAGCGGGGAGGAAAAACCTTTTTCAGACGCTGCAGAAAACCTTAATAAATACACACGCGCACGCACGCACACACACACACACACACACACACACACACACACACACACACACGTATGTGCTCGTGTATGTATGAGTGAACACAAACACACATATATAGAGACTTACATCTACCTCCCAGCCTTCTCCTCTGTCTCCCGCGGGCATTTCTCTGCGTCTCAACTCATTTAGGCTTACATTCATCATTGTAAGGTAACAGTGGCAGGTGGGATTAAAATGGATTAGCCTTATTAAAGAAATGTGTGGTGCACATTACACCCAGACCCACACACATACACAGATGTCCACAGAGCTATATGCATCAAACTGTATAAACTGCACTAGACTCACTCCTTAAACCCAAACATATAATAAAATGCACATACGTGGAAATGCATAGATGTACACAGCACAATAAAGGCTTAAAACAGTGAGATAAAGGTAAAAAAGCTGACAAGGCGACTTGATGCTGACGTGGGTACGTAGAGAGCAGTATAGATGCTGTGTATATTGCTGCTTTTCTGCCACCACTCACACTGTGGACTCTTTTTTGTTGTCTTAACTCTCGTCTCAAGAGGTAGCTTTTAGAATCTCGCCTCCTTGTTTCCATAGTGACACTTTCCCTCCTTTGTGAGAGAGAGTATGTGTGTATTTCAGAGACATACAGAGGGGAGAAAGACAGGCATAGGGAAAGAGAGTAGGAGGGGGCGAGGGTGTGTGTGACAGTGAGATAACTTGCTTCACTTACATTTATTCACTACAAAAACAGAAAAGAAGAAAGAACAATCCACACAACCAGTTCTCTACATCAGGGAAAGCCTCCTCTTTTTAACTTTTCATTTTCTGTCAGCAGTAAATTGTTTAACTTTTGACTAATGGCTCAGCAACAGCTTGCTAAAAATAAAACTGTTGTTTCTTAATCTCCTCAGAATATTTGTGGATCAGGTGGATCTAAACATATAACTCACACATTTAGAAAAACTGTTATTGTTTAAGTATACATTGCTTAAAGAAACACTATGCTTCATACATGATTTCATTTCTTTCTATTTACCTTGAGTTAAAAGTCTTTATCTTCTGTGTGAGATTATTTATTTTCAGGTACACAATATACTTCACAAATATGGATTTTATCATACCATCATATATCATTTATCATATCATATCATATCATAGGCCTTTGTGGACAAAACATATGGCAATGTCCAGTCTTAATAGATGATTAAGAATTATATAATTATAGAAAAAAACATTAAACAACCAACTCACAGCAACCACATATAAAGATCCACATGCAATATTTTGCTCCTCAAAGGCTTTTATTTTCTATCTAGCTGTGTCATTCACTTACGTTATTAGTGAGTTATTGCATAGCTATATAGAATAATGAAAAACATTTAGAATGACCTTCAAGGGCATAACTATTACCTGGATAAAATACAACCTAATCTAAATCAGCAGCATGCTGTGTGTAATAAATTATTAATTATGGATATTAAATGGCTAAATTTATCATTTTCAAAACAACCTGGGTG
>JANJYP010155037.1:0-22019 GCA_024605115.1 Rastrelliger brachysoma
TTATTCAGCCTCACACTGACATCACAAACTCCACTGAAACCAGTGAACCCTGAATAAAACAATCAACCAATCAGTCAGTCAAACTGCGTGTAGTTCATCCAACCAGGTTCACAGACTCAGTTGCCTTAGTAACTGACACTGAGCTTCAGTTAGGCTCTCTCTTTCTGAAACAGGCTGGAGCCTGGAGTTACTCTTCTTTCTCTGGCTTGTCTTGACTCCCTTTCTGAAACAATGTCCCTGCAGTATCTCATGATGTAGTAATGGTTCATAAAATTAATAATATTAAATGACAATTTAAAATAAAATAAGATTATAAAAAGTAAAATTATGAGTGTATAATGTTATAACAGCTTATGTGCAGAGCCTGCTCTACTGCCACCTCAAGAAGTCAAACTGAACAAGATGCAGTAAAGATCTAAGCTGATTTCTTTTCTGCAGTTTAGTTTTAGTTGGTTTTGAATTGTCAATTGAATTTTTCATTTAGTTTCCATTTTGTTAAAAACTATAATTTTTTTTTTTTTACTTCAGTAAATTATTTTTTTCCACTGCTAGTTTTATTCTTAGTTTTTGTTAACTATATAAAAAAAAGTTCTTTTATATACACGATGGTCCATCAGTCCATAACTACTGGATCCTATCAGTGCTGATATTGGGTACACCTTGAACAGATCTTCAGTCTGTCCCAAGAACACACAGTTTAAAGTCACTGGTAACCTCATCTGCAAGTCTTTGGACTCTAGGAGAACTAGAACACTCAGATCAAACCCACGCAGGCAAACAGAGAACATGCAAACCCAACACAGGACGACAACCAATTGTCAGATTCCATCCCACAACCTCCCTGCTGTGAGTCAACTGCCAACCATTGTATCAACTATTGAAACTGATATCACAGAACGTAGGAGCAAGGTCGAACCACAGACTGTAGTTAAGCTAGTAAATCATTTGAAGCTGCTCACATAAAATTATTTTTGATCATATTGTTAGTGTAGATGCACCTTGCAGAGGACGTCTTGTGCCATCTGCCCTTCAAGGCTCACTGATTCATAACAAGACTGTCCATTTAACTGCCATTTTTCATTAAAAATTCTCATTTTGACCTGAGGGTGTTATGATATGCTCTAAAATATATTTGAAGTACACTCTCTAGATATACTTTGTCACAACCTCAGAGAGTTTTAAAATCTATTGAATGCACCACCCTTTATCTATACACAATTTATTTATAGGGAAAAAGTCTTTTGTAAAGTGGTGCAAAATAAAACACATGAAACAAAGTTTGTGTGTGTATGTGTGTGTGTGTGTGTGTGTGTGAGTGCATAGCTATAGTCTTGTGCTAGGAGTATGCACACAAGCTTAACTTACTGGCCACAGGTGTCACTAATTAATAATCATAATAACAATCACTAAAAATGCATTCTTTAAAACATCAATCAAACCAGTTAGCCAATGATGTGGGAAAATTCTCACAATAAGGCGTATGCCTCTTTTCTTGCGTACACACTTGAAGGTGAAACCGCAGCTACCTGCATGTCTGTATAGTGAACTAAACTGACACAAGTCTGATAGTTGTTGTTTCACTCTACTAACATTGTCCCAGTGTTGAGCTAGTGTGCTAAACAGGAAATCCTCGTACAGCTTTCAGTCCTGTTTTAGCCCTGCCTTTAATCAGCAAGTTGCTAATTAGCTCTCAGTATGCTAATGCAGCCTGTGCCTTTCTCTTCCCCATTTGTTATGCTAACTTATTAGCCCATATTAGCATCAGGACTGATTAGTTGCAGCTCAGCCTCTAAGGACTGGCCTAGTCAGCTTCACTTGCTGTTTCACACAGAAAAACTGATACACCTTAAAATGTTGCTCAGTCAAGTACTTTGTGGTGAAGTGTATAAATTTTAACTAGTTAACATGAGCAATGGATAACAATAAATTATAGAAATATATAATCAGGACATACCATCACTGTGTCTGGACTTTAAAAGAGGAAGATATTAAAAGACTAAAAAAAAAGAAACAGCCTGCATGAATGTTCTCAATTGTTTCAGTCATGTGCTTTACTGTGATGATTAAAAAGTACAGGATGAAATTTGGAGTGAAACTAATATATAAAAGCATATACTGCATCACAGTATCCAGTTGACACCCATGGGAAAGAGGGGAAGACAGAAATGAAAAATGCTGAAATGAAGTTAAGGTGGCCATGTGATATAGTGAACATAAAACATGATGAACCTGTGTGATAGGACAGGAGAGGCCAATCACTGAACAAGGCTTTGATGGCCTTATTATTCTAACTTTGATTTATGGTAATTGACCTTGAAGTGTAGACAGTCATAATTAATGGTGAGAAGAAAAGTCCTGCTCTGTCTCGTTGCCTTGTCTATCCAGTCTTCCTCTCCTTTCTCCCTCTTTCCACAAGAACTACAATGATCAAACTGGCAGATAATGGGATTTCACAGAAAACCATTTTCCAAAGTTAAATCAAGACCACAATCTTTCCCTGACATACACCCTGCTTTCTCGATTGCTGTGCCCAGCCCTGTGCTCATATCGTGAACTACATCACAGCGTAATTTGGGATTTGTAAAATTTTAGTACACCACTGAGATATATCAGCCTCAGACAAACACACCATGTTTACCATGAGCTGCTGACAGAAATCTGAGAAGTTACATTTATCTATCAAGTTCAAAGAAGGAAATGTCACAGTGCTATCACCAGGAGTCGCTCTGAATCTTTGGTTCTCTAAAGACCTGTATATATTTAGGAGGCGAGAACTTTGAGAACTCTGGAGGTGACCTAATCATTCTGCAACAGTTTCTATTGTCATACAATCGTTGTGCATTAGTTTTGACTGTGACACTGAATTGATGCATCAAAAGCACGTCATTCTTTGAGTTTACCCTATCAGATTCAATCTCAAGCCCCACCCAGGAATTTTTGGGGGTTGCATGGAGTACATACCCTGTCACTGCAATGGAAAAGACCCTTCTATGACTTTCTCCTAATGGCAATTTGTAGAAGAAAAACAGTTCTGTATGTTATCATTTAGTTTGGTGTACTTATCTACTCTAAGAAATGGCATCCAAATATCCTAGTCCTATATTCCTAGTTTCTAGTATTAGAAGACGCCGTACCTTGCAATTTATAATTTTAGAGTTATAATTTTTAGAGTAATATCAGAGTTGTGTGCGATCCATCTTCCTGTATGGAGCAGAATGCGGGAGAATAACAGCAAGCAACTTATGCCAACTGTCAGTCTTCCACTCAAGAATTCTAAGAAGGATATGTTGAATTTTTTGGCCCAATAAGATATCCAACCAAGATGTACTGACTAGATGCCAACAAGACAGCATGGATAGTATTATAACAAAGCAGCGCTGGAACTGAATAGGACACGATTTGAGAAAAGAGCAAGACAGCATTTCAAGAGTAGCCATTCACTGGACACCTGAAGGAAGAATAAGGAGAGGATGACCCGAGCACCTGGTGGTGCACAGTAGAAGAAGAAACACCTTCCCATGTCAGGCTCATAAATCTATGAGCCTGACATGGGATAGTAGCTGTTTGGTGTAAAGGATAAAAATGCACTCTCTCTGCTCTGAAACATTCATCAAGGTTTAATCACACATTTATTGATCAGTCACATGATCCACTATTGATGCTGATGAAGCACATCTGGCCTTCAACATTTGACATAGACACTTTTTATGAGGCGATCTTAGACTGGGTCAAAAGTACCTAGTTCCAGAACATACGGAGAGAGGGTGTATCAAGGCATCAAAGTCTCAAGGTGTCTTTCTTATCCCCAAGATGCGAACAGAGCAGAATATGAACAGTATGTGTTAAGATTTGATTGGAAACTTAACATCACAGTTTAATGCAGTAAAACTCAAGGCTTTTTTTATCTACATTTCCTCTTGTCTCCTGTTATCCCTCCTACTTGAATAACTTCACTTGTGAATCCTTCCTGTTGAGGAGAGCAGCAGATGACTTCTTCCACTGAGTCAATGAAATGTCTCTCCCTCTTCTCTTTTTTTCTCCCTCATTCTCTCTCCCCTGTTCCCTCTGACCCACACTCTCCTCCACTCACTCATTCATTCCACCACTCCTCTTCTCCTCTTTCCTTTCTTCATTCCCATCAGGACCTACCCCCTCCCCTGCCCACCCACCCACCCATTCCTAAAGCAGGCATGAGAGTAGCACAATACCACCTCTTCCTCCCATCACACCTCTGCTGCAGGTGTAGGATAGAGTGAATAGAATAGGGACACAGGAGGATGAAGAGGAGTGGGGCAGATACTGGTGGGAGTGAGAGATGAGTTTCAGGATGGAGGTGTGCTCTGTTCACCTCTTTGCTTTGAATGGAGTGATTAGCGGAGGAGAGCAGGCAGAGTCGAGGATGGCAGGATCGAGATCTACATGATGGATGTGCTCTGCATTTTACCTCTTTTTCTCTCCACAGTTCTTTGTCTTCTCATCTATCCATTCCTCCCCTCCATGACACCATTTCACCTCTGTTCTTTTCTGCTTCTTCTCCTCTTGTTTTAACCTCGCTTCTCCTCCTCTGTCTCTCTTGTGTACTCTCTTCTTCCACTGCTACATATTAACCTCCGCTCACCTTTGTTTTATTCCTCTGCTTTTTCTTCTCATGTTTTTTCATCCCAGCTCTTCTTTCCTGTCTTATTCTCGACTTTCCACGACACTTTTTCTCCTATATTCGTCTGCCTTCTTCTGCCATTATCTCCTCTCTCCTCCTCCTCTTCCTCCTATCGTCATCTCTCTCTCCCTCTGTGCCTCTGTCTTTGTCAGTGTCTCTCGGCCTCCCTGTGGTGGTGACAGTGTGACAGCTGTGTGCCGGCCCGCTCACACCCAGCCTTTGATCACTCTCCCAGCTCACCATTGTGGCTAATGAGGGGAGCAGGAGGGCTCTGGGGCTCACATGCTGGAGCTCCCACACCGCCCTCTATACCTCTACCACTCCTCCATCTTCCATTCCCTGACCTCCTCTCTCTTTCTCTCTCTTGCTCTGTCTTCCTTTTATCCTTCTCTGTTTCCCCCCACTCATGGGTCCTCTTCCCTTTCTTCTCTGCTACTTGCTACTCTTGCTTTTTGCCTTTTGCCTCTCTTCAACTTCAACTTCTGTGAGTCACTGAAGACTTGAAATATATAGAAAACAGGACATGCATATAGTTACAGTTCACACAGATAGAAACTTTGTATTGTATATTTACCACCCCCTAGATTACAAAAAACAGTACATTCAGTATTTTGCAGTAATCATGGAAAAACATCAAAAGCATTTTTGGGGAGACTGAGTGATTATTTATGATTCAGTGGTTTTAATAACAATTTCAAGTTGGTGATTTTCATGCCAAACTAAAGCCACACTATGATTAGGGATTATGAATGAATGAGCATAACTGGTCTAAACTATATCAGAATTATGGATGTATTATGGATGTTGGGGCTATAGTACACAGATAAAGGGATAATGATTTGTCACATGCATTGCGATACTGGTGTAAAAAGTAGTAAAATGAGGGTGGTCACGTAGTCAGAGCGTAGTGATGTGTGGAGGGGGGTGGGGTCTGTGGCATAGTGGTGTGTGTGTATGGAGGGTGGTGGCAGTAGACTGGGGCAGTAGTGTAGTGGTGAATGTTTGTTTGGCATACGGTGGCATAGTGGTGTGTGTGCAGTCTTTCAGTTCTGGCTCTGTGAATATGCAGTTGCCTGCTTGACCTCAATGGTTTGAGGTCCATGGTTGGGATGAGCGGCATATGAGGATTTTTTTGGGTCCTTGTCTTCATTCTTGTGGTGTAGATATCTTGCAGGTTAGGGAGAGGTTCTCTCATAGAGTGCTCTGCAGAAAGCACCACTCTCTGCAGTGCACTGCAATCACTGGCTATAGAGTTCCATACCAGGTGATGATGGAACCTGTCGGTACACTCTCCAGTGCATATGAGTATAAGGCTTTCAGGATAGATGTTGAGACCTTGAATTTCGTCAGCAAACATAAGAAGAAAAGTCTTGACTTCTTGACAGTGGGTTTGCCACAGTGTCATCAGCAAACTTTATGATGGAGGTATCACTACTGTGGGCTGAACAGTTGAGGAGGGGGCTCAAGACACACCCTTGTGTACAACCGATAGTTACGGTTCTTGATGTCATACCATCCACTCTGACCACCTGTTTTTGATTGGTGAATAAACTAAGTATCCAGTGACACAGTGATGTATTCAGTCCCAGTCTTGTTTACCAGGCTGGGGTGAATTATCATATTGAATGCTGAACTATAATCAATAAACAACATTCTGACATAATTCACCTTCCCATCCTCCAGATGAGATAGAGTGGTGTGCATTAGATCGGCAATAGCATCATCTCTGGACCTGTTAGCTCTATAGGCAAACTGCAGAGGGTCAAAGAGGTTGGGCAGGGATGCACAGATGAAGGTCTTAACCAACTTCTCAAAACACTTTCCAAAGCTACTGCATGGTGATCGTTTAGACATGATGGGCTTACCCTTTTGGTATCGGTACAATGATGGACAGTTTGAAGCAGGATGGAACTATACACCTTGCACAAGAGATGTGTTAAAATTAGGGCTGTCAGAGTTAAAGCTTTAATCACGATTAGATTAATGCAAATCTAATTGCGATTAATATTTTTTAATCGCCATTTTGATTTCCCAAGCCTTTTGGCACTTCTACTGACCAGTAGCCAGCTCCGTTAACAGCGCTAAATGAAAGAAAGAGTGTTACTGGACTTATAAGTGGTACTTAAAAAACTTTTCAGCGGTTCAGTTGACAAGTTAAAAGTAAAATGCAACCTTTGTCAAATAGAGTTTAACTACCACCGGAGCACTAAACACCCAGAGGTGCAGCCGGCTTAGCCCAGGTAGAGCGCTGCCCCAGCCTGTGAGTCTTTGGGAGTGTGGGAGACACTGTAGACCCGTGGAGGAGAGTAAGTGTTAGTTAGTAGGATTCATAGGATTATTTGGCTAATGGTGCAATTTTGATTTATTTTTTGAATTGAAAATGTTACTTCCTCTTAAATAAAGTAAAATAACCACGGGGGGGATACACTATGCTCTCTCCCTCTAGTGACCACTAAGCATGAAAGGGTTAAGGGTTATTTTTGAAGTAGACCAGTGGGTCTTCAAGAATGAAATTATTTCTTTGTGTTCATGTGAGTCTCATTAAGACACTCAGAAATGTTTTACATTATGGGGTTAAACCTGCCTTGAAATGTAAAGTAACACAATTTTAAACATGCAATACAAAATGTGATTAATCATGATTAACTATGGAATTTCTGAGATTAATCGCAATTAAAAAATTAATCTTTTGACAGCCCTAGTTAAAATATGTGTAAACACAGGGAGCAGCTCATTTGCACAAGCTTTTAGAACTCCTCCAGAGATTCCATCAGGCCCTGCAGCTTTCCTGGTTTGAGCTCTCTTTAAAATATCCCTGACGCACAGCCGGTCACTCTTTATTAAATCAGCTGATGTCACCAGTCAGCTGACAACAGTATAACCACACACACCTCTACACCACCAGACCGATCAGTTACTCCACACTCTTCCTTTTTATGAATTAAATGTTAGGTTAGCAGTTGATCAGCTAACTCTCTTTTCAGAGTAACTCATGTTCTTTTTCTTCATTTGGTTAATGCGCTGTTAAAATAGCAATCTGGCAAAGTAAACATGCTGCAGGCTTTTAAAGGGAATGGGACATCACATTTTGATTGGTTTACCGTGTGTTACATCTAAAACACACTCATGATTAATGAGGGGACTTAAGTTCAACCCTTTTGGACCAAGCCCCTGGCATTTTTGTGCCATTAAAATAGCAAAAGTGGATCTGGACATGCCCCAAAGATGAAAATGAAAAGCACTAATATGCCAACAGTTATAACATCTAGTTACATTATATGTATGAGCAACAGTATTGTATTGTCGTACAGCAGCTTTTGTACTCTGATGAACTCCAGCAGTCAAAAGACAAGTGTAGTTACAGTGCAGTGGATAATATGTGGACTAGCAGGCTACTGCAGAACAGCCCAGCACTTCAAGTCTGGCTATATGCCGACAGCCTGTTTGCCCTCAAACACCATCAATCTGTTGATTCAGTTACCGGCATTTGCTTTTGTATATTGAAGCCATTTGCATGAGGGGAAACAATAGAAAAGACACATTTACACACTGAGCTCTTAACACTTACAGATTCCTGTCACTGTTTCTGTCTACAGCCTTTCTCTTTAATTTACCTACTTTCCTTATTGATATAATTTTGTGTCTTTTCTTTTATCCTTTGTGTGTGTTAATCATCGTCTTGTCCTTTGTATGCATTCATACTGGCAACAGCGGTGGTCACAGTCATTATGATTTGGGTCTGTCTATCCCATTCTGATGAACACGATATCTGGTTGTGGTCCTGATGAACTCCAGCATATATGTTATATATAAAGAATCCAAAAATGTAATTTCACACAAAACAGAGACACAACACTAGCTTTTCACTGCATTTTAAAAATTAATTTCACAGAATGTGAAAGCGGTCTGTTATGACTGAACATTTAGGCCAAATTTACACTTTTACCTGAAATGCAACTGTAGATAGAAAACTGGACTTCACTGCAGAACAATGGCCAGCATGGGTCATCTTGAGTTTCCAAAACCAAATCAACTCAAACCCCAGTCATTTATAGAGCCTCCAGCCAGCGGAACTCATTAACTACACACACTGAGCAAATCATAAGCAAACACCTTCAAGCTATCATGCAAACAGAAACTAATGAGAGAGCCCATAATAGAGAAATGATGCCACCTGCTTTAATGTTTAGATTTGGATTCAAACTGATTATTTGTGTGTATGTTTTTGTTTTTTATAACCCCTGAACATACATTCTTTAAGTTATGTGATATTTTCATTACTTTTAGTTATGTGATTTTGAGCTACACTAATGGATTGTCTGTCACAGGGTTATTTTAGTTTTTAAAGGCCATTTCAACATTTTTCCCTTCATGCTTTTATTTATGTATAGTGAGTATTCTTTGTACTTCAATTTTGCAGTTTTTGGTCAAAAACTTTCAAAAATTTTGGACTGCTGCTACAGCTGCTCACCCTCCTAGGACCTCTAAAAACCCAGGGAAAACCCCATGTGGTTACCATCTTTAGTTTACAAACCCCTCTCTTCTCTGTTATTCACACGCAGAGTGTTGATGGAAATTCAGGGAACTTCTGATTGGCTGTGGAGGTGGTTTCAGAAGAGTGGTAGCAAAGCACACCTCTCTGTCACATTACTGGTCCTGACCATCTTTAAATACACAACATGCACGTATGAGGACCTAGTTTTTGACGATTAAAGTTTTCCGTTGGGCGTACCAATATATAGTGGTCACCTGTGTGTATTGAATCGAACAGGGCGTACCAAACAGTTTGGTAAAATACTGAATACCGTTGCAACCCTAGTACCCACATTGAAACTGTAATGACTGTATACAGTATATCTTCTGTGCTACCAGGTTGAGGATGAAGAATCCATGTTTTACAGTTTGTAGTGTCTTTGCAGCAGCATGCATGTGTAACGGAGGCCAGTGGTAGCTGTGCGGTAGAACGTGAAGCTTCCCTCCCGATACTTCAAGAGTGCCCTCAGTCAGTTGGCTGAAAGCTCGGGCTTTTAGCTGGTTGGCTAGGGCATTTGTCTCCCGTCCCAGAGGTGGGCAAGTGTAGAGCTCAGAGTACCTCCGTCACACATATCCGAAACATGGCCCAGTGCATGGCTACAACTTTGTGTTGGCTTGGTTAAGGAAAATGCATTTAATACTATTTACTACATTTAATCAAACTTTTCACTACAAATATGAAATATGGACAGACATGGAGGTAAACTGCAACTTGAATGGTTAGAGGAGGCATATAACTGTAAGACGGATTTCTAGTTATCCTATATTTCCATCTCACCCTGTGAACTTCTTGTGTTTTGCGATCCCTATCATCATACTCTCCACCACTAAGGCACTATCACTGAGCTGGAGAAATGAATTCCTCTTCCTATTCAAATGCAGCTATGGAAAAATATAAGGGGAGAATACACACACACACACACACACAGAGAGAGAGAGAGAGATGGTGTTAATATTGATCTTGGTTAATTAGATTCCTGTTGGAGTCCTATGGGGGATTGGAGTGGTGAAGCGCTGTGTTTGAGTCCAGGCGGAGGAAAACGGAGCCTGAATTAAAAGGAATTCCATTTTAAACAGCAGCTTGTTTGGACACAGAGCAAAGAAATCAGTGCTTCTCATATTTGATATATTCAAATCACTCTGCTCACTGTGATCCTTCTCTCTCTGTTTAATTAGACCTCCTTTTGCCTTTTGTTGCTGTCCTCTGCTCAGGCTTGACAGCATTTATGTTCTCACTTTATTTGCATTTTCTTCTTAGAGAGAGGGAAAGTGTGTGTGAGTGAGCGAGTGAGTGAGAGAGAAGGGGGGGTGGGACTCCCTCTAACCAATCATAACCAGCATGAGTAGATGTGGTTCAGTGCTCCCATGAACATGTATGATTACCAAGGAACATATGTAACCCACAGGATGTGGGTTTTAGCAGACGAGGCGCTGCACTCCACATGGCTGTGTATGCCATGATTATGCCTTCTATTTTCCTGAATTATTTCACATTCTCTCTGTCTGCCTCACATGAAAAGGCTGGCAGACACTGTACATATGCTGGATTCACAGGGATCAGCTCCGTACAACCATAGTAACACAGTGAGCTGTGCTTTCTATCTTAGAAAAGTTTGAAAAACCTCAACTGTCTACAGCGCCAAAGTGGCAAGAACACTCAAGAAGACTCTACAGATGAAAGCTTTTGTCAGTTATTTCACCTGATATCAGACAGATGGCATGGGCAGCGTCAGTTGTCTGGACTAGGGATGTAACGATTCACTCAACTAACGATTCGATACGATTGACGATTTTTTTGTTCACGATTCAATTTAATCACAATTTTTTAAAATATAAATACACTGGAGACAATTTATCCTCATTTATTTATGTAGCTGTAATCCTCTCACCACAGACTGACTGAAAATTGAAGCAGGGTGACACCGGAGATGATTTTTTTACGTCCTTATTATTACAAAGATGCTAGAACTTGGTTCTAGCCTGGCTATTGCTGACTATATAAGCTCGTATGAGCTTAGTCTGGCCAAGCTTCCCTTCTACCTGCCTTCCGAGAGGTGGGCTTAACCTGCATTGATCAGATGCCTCTGTATGCTACTGGACAAAGCTACGACCAATCAGACCGCTCATTCCAATGACATATACATTGCCGCATCACCGATTGTGGCTTGCTACAGCGTCATCATGCTAATCGCGTCAGGGGGAAAAGCTCGCTTCTCATTGGTGCCCAGATTTTCTGGACAGGAAATTTTGTAAACCAGCAGCGAAATTCAATGTAGCATTACAGGAAGTATCGGTGGGCCCAGGCTAACTTGGTTCTCTATCATAATGTAAAAGACGTCAAAGTTAGCGGATCTGTCTCTGCTGCTGCTCAGCTCAGTTTAAAACTGAAACATCACAGCAGCTAGTGTCTGCAACACTTACTGTATGATCAAAACACTCAATCACTGCTTTATTATTTTATTTCTCCATGTGCTAACATGCTGGTAGCCTACTTTAACAGTAAAAGTTAATGAGTAATTATCCGCAGACAGGGCTGGAGCATGCAGAGGGTAATGGACGTTGTTTGTTTCTTTGACATAGTTATTCTGAGTGTGGAGCACCAAGAACTCAAATATATTATGTTTTCATTTATTTTGTGGTTTAGAATATATAAATAAAGATGTTGGGCCATGAGATTACTCTTAAAGTGCAACATGTTCCTCATTGTGTGTCTGCACTGTGCAGCAGCAGGAGGTTAAAAAAAAAAGTTGTTTTAGAAAGACAAAACGAAAAATTGTGGGTTGAAATAGATAATTCCATTAGATAAAAAAATGTTATGAATTTTAAAATAATCTAAATAAACTTTCCTCTTAAAATGAATAAGATAGATGACACAGGCTACTTTATTAATCCTGTGGAGCCAGCTGCTGTAACTTTGAGTACGGTCCGAGGGAGACAGTGCAGTGAGGCAGAGCAGCTTTGACTTCCCGGTAGGCTGAAGTTTTTGCACCACCACCTGGCTAAAGTGCTGTGACTGGATCTGGGCATCTTGACTCATGCCTGTAGGTTACGTTGTGATATGGCGTTTGACGATGAATAAGTGAATCAGCCAGTGTCTTTTTGAGATAACATAACCTAATTCCTGTATTCGCAGTTCATTTTTTAAATCAATCAATGCGAAGTTTCATGCATCCTTATGAATTTTTAGTGGACTCACAATGCATCTTTACACCCCTGGTCTGGACCCAGTCAATCAGAATCATTCAGTTCAGTTGAAGATGAGCATCGTGAACACCTTTACAACCAACCTCAACTAGCTCCTGTCAATGTGAAGGAACATCTAGTATAGTATAGTATATATTACAGGCTGTCCAAACATAACCACTATCCTCTCCACAAATTAGAATGTAACATTACTGTAGTACTGTATCTAGACTGCTCCACTTGGGAACAAAATAGAGCTAGACAGAGAAGCTGTATATAATGTAACTGACAACTGACAGCACACATACAACATGCATTCTGATGTACTTATGCAGGACAAATATGTTCTCAAAGCAGGCGATGTGGCAAGAAGCTTTAATCGGAGTGATGAAAGACCAAACGGAAGCACAAATCACAGACAGCTGCAGCAATATTCACTGTGGCACTTGGCACTGCAGCTTAGGCTTACATCATTTTTTAGATGGTACATTTTCTTGCGCAGTCACAAATGAGGCACCCCGTTGTCATGCCCAGATCATCAAGTACAGACGCTTTGTCACGTTCCTCTGTGTCTCATGCGAATGCTGGTGTCTGTTTAACTAGCCTTTCAACTAAATCCAATGTAGATCCATCTGCTTCAGCCTTCCACTCATTCTGTTGTTAATCTGACCACAGCACTATATCATGCTGTGATCATCAGTCTGGTTGGTAGTATACGAATTTGTGCACAACAAATAGTTTTGTTTGTACATTGTATGTGAGAATTGTTAGGTGTGGCCTGCAGGGGAACCATTATAATGTGGCAGAATACAAGAAATAAACTGTAATTCTTAAGCAATTAAACTAAGCCAGCCTGGTATGACAGTCATGGTCTTACTCATTAGGAAGTGTAGGGATTGATCAGTTATCGGTCAGGCATGGCAAGGTGTAAACTCGATGTCCAGATGTAGATGAGGATCTGTTCAGATTCCACTGCTCCATTGGGCTCAGACCGTCTGTCGCAGGTGAGCAGGAGGGCTTCTCCAGCTGTGACTCACTGTCAAAGTCCTGCTTGATGTTCAATTTGCAGCCGTTTGCAAACAAAACTTGAAATCTTTAAAAATGTAGCTTCTTTAGGTTGTTTGTTAAAATACCCACCAAAAGGTGTAGCTGATATTCAGTTAAACACTGAACGTTGTTCACAACACAAAAGAGACTACAACAACGGCTTATAATAATAATAATAATAATAAGCCGTGGACAGTACAGGTTAGTGAAGATTCAAAATAGAAGAACAAAAGATTACATAGACTGTTAATTTGTTTATTTCATTTGTTTATTGTCATTTACACTTACAAACATACATTCATGCACAAAATGTTCAGGAAAGATCAAGAAAGTCCCAAGGGCTTATAAGCAACCCCCCCCCCTCTTAAACTTATAAATAACAATACTTAACATCCCCTTCCCCACCCAATACCCCTCCCCTCCATACACACATGTACAAACACACGTACATATCTTTACATAGTTAAACAATATGAGATAACAATAAATAAATACTTAATCATACAAAGGTGACTGGAGCATCTGTCGGGATTTTCTTAATTTCTGTTTTTTTCAACCTGGACCTTATTTCTAGGGTTAAAAACAGTTATTACTCCAAAAAGTTTGATAGAACTTGGAATCCATCTGACGCTATTTGAGATTTGTGTATATCCATATAACAGGAGCAGGAGCAGTAGGGCATGAGCAGTACAGCCTCTAAATAAGACATTATGTACTGTGAAACTTGTTCATTTCACCAAAACGTTTATCATGAATTGCCAGTAGCTACTATTCACCTGTGAGTTCAGAGTTGTGTTGTTATTGTCATCTGGGGTTTTTACACTGATATACAACCTAACTACTTGCAGGCTGTCACTGATATTTTTGAAGCATATAGAGTGATGGACTTCTGAAGTGACCATCGGTTGCAGTGAAGCAACCTTTTGTTGCATCACCATGAGGTTTGGTCTTTTTTTTTCTCGTTTTGTATTGTAGCAATATTAATATGATTTGTCTGGAACAAAAAAGCAGTGGTGTGTAGTGTAGGTTGATAGCTATTCATCAGGTGATGTGTTACTATGCATTTGACACACAAATCTACTGGAATCTTCCATGATTTTCAGTAAAAGAGTGACCCCTTTACCCAGCCTTACAGTTCAACCTCTGTCTGGAACAAGCTCCTGTCTCTACAAGGAATATTCCTGTTGAGCCCTCTTTGTTCTGCATATCCAGGTCTCAGAGGCTGGTTTGCTGATGGACCAGACACCAGGACAATATTATTTTTTTTACTTTGTTTAAATTATCATTAAGTCAAGGTGAGGTCATTTTATAAGCCTCTTGGGCTTCCGACTTCTCCTGCACATCTCTCTTATCCTTCTCTCAAGAGAAATATGTACATGTATTTTCTCTATTTATATTTGCTAATACAAAAATGAAACACACTATAAGCAGTAGGATTTCACTACATTTCCATTCCTTCTTCATAATGTCAACTTCACAAATACATACATACATGTTAGAGCCACAATCATATCTGAAATATGATGGTGGATAACACATGGAACAACATCAACGTTAGCAGCCAAGGCTAGGCAAGGACATAGGTGACAAGCTGACATCAGCAGACATTGCAGACAAAGGGCCCCATTTTTACGATCTATAGTGCAGGCCATGAAGCACATGCCGCAAGTGCCTTTGGGTCGTGTCCAAATCCACTTTGCTATTTTAACAGCGGAAAAATGGTCAATGCACCAGGCTTATGGTCCAAAAGGGTTGGACTTCAGTCCTCTCATTAATCATAGGCATGTTTTGGGCATAATGCACGCTAAACAAGTCAAAGTGTCATCTCCCATTCCTTTTAAAAGCTAGTAGTGCTGTGACTTTGATGGATTATTATTTTAATGCTGCATTTACCAAGCAATATGTTTCAAGAATAAAACATGAGCTACTTTTGCTGAAGGAAGTTGGCTGATATCATTCATAAAAAGGAAGAATATGTTACAACTGACCAGTCTGGTGGTGTAGAGGTGTGTGTGGTTATATTGTAGTAGCCTGGTGTCATCAGCTGATTTAATAAACAGTTAATGACTGTGTTTAATGGCACTGCACTGTGTGCAGCATCTCAGAGGCTATCAGTCCTACAGTAGAAACAGCTGTGATAACATTAAGAATCACCCACATTCCTTAACAGATCAGTACAGTACTATTAAAATCTTAATAGTGCACCCTTAAAATAATAGTGAAATTTGCACCAGTGACTTCAGTCCAGGTTTTTTCGGTCAGTGGCACAATCACTTTCCTCTGCCTCAAAATAGCAACATGCCACCAGTGCACCTAACACCCATTCACACACAGTTCTGTGCAAGTGCATTTCCTCTTTAGACATCGCTGGCACAGGGCAAGAAAATGACAACTGCGTAGGTCTAAAACTAACAAAAACATATCCACTGAGCACAGTTGTGGCTTTTGACTTTCAGGAAAGCATTTCTACATATAATACACAACAGTTTGGGAACTTTGAACCTTTGACATTAGAACACAATATAATTAGCAGAAAACCTCAAAAAGCACTGTTTAAGTATGTAGATAGTGTAAATACATTGAAATGCTCACACTTTCTTGACATTGGCAATAGACATAACCTGCTGTAGTAAATGCTTTGTCAGTTGTAAAGAAAAAAAAACAAAAAGCAGTGTATGCAGCAGTCTATACTTAAAATAGGTGACTGACCATACAATTTCCTGATTTTTCTGACATCTTAGAGCGACTGTTATCTTTGTGAAAAAGTCCATGTTGTGTTATCATAGACATCAGTGTGGGGGCTTTGTTTTAGCACCGCTACCAAAACCTGCTTACTGTGCCATTTGTCACCTCAAGGCTCATTTGATTGAGTGATTGATCAGGTGATTGATAGCAGCTCCTTACCCTCCTCTTCCCTGTCGTCGTCCACTCTTTCTTTTTACCTCTTGATTCCATTAGCTCACCTGTCCTGATAGTTGACACCCGTTTCTCCATCTGTGTGCACTGGAGCTGGTCTGACTGGCAGCCCACCTGGAGTTATCCATCCCCACTCTGCATCCTTAATTGAGTCCTTTCAACATATTCCCCGTGGCTCAATGGTAAGGGTCACTTGTCTCTGATTGCCTCACCACACACAAGGCATGGAGGACTTTTTTGGGCAGCCAAGCTGTCTTTCACCATGCTATTAATTTCCTTGTGGCAATATGCAATAAAAATTCAGCTGTATATTTCTACAGAAAGGCAGTTTTCTTAACACTCACTTTGTCTGAAAAAAGTGTAGATCAATACACAGCTTACTACCGCTGGCTTTGTATTAAAAAATCAGTATCAGTTGTACAGCTAATAACTATTCTGAAATTACCATTGTTGCTTATTATGATGGGCTACAGGAACAATTCTGAACCAGTTCAATGCATCACCTTAGAACTTTTTCAAATGTGCATCTGGACTTTTTTTTCCAAATAAAGAATAGCCTATACATGGATTGATAAATGAATAGTCCGGAGCGTGGCCAGCATGGACAAATAAAGCTTTAAAAAACCATTGAGGCGGTACAAATACTAATACTATAGTAGTTTCTATGATGAATTCAGGATTCAGAAAGTGCATTTCTGCAGCACTAATTACCATCAGCCATACATCAACACAGCAATAAGTTCTCTAAATTAAATAACAACATGTGTCTTTTGGCTACGTACTCCAGAACAACTCATAAGAGCATTTGCTAATCAAGTACCTAGTAATGAACAGGACAACATCATTTGTCAAATTACTGTTAAAAATATTTATAGTTTCTGATGTGACAATAGTGGTGAAGGTCTGATTAGGTTTAGGCACAGGAACTACTTGGTTAAGGTTAGGGAAAGGTTTCAGGAAAGTTACTATTTCTAGCAAGCACCACAGCAATCATAGTAACAGTTCTAAAAAACAAAAACTGTCGTACTCACTTTATGGCTCTCACTCTTTTTAACTCAAAGGGTCATATCCTACACATACACACACAGCACCAAAAGACACACCTGTCTTTGTGAGCCATGTTATTTAATAACATGTTGGTCTTAAAATGAGGTGTGGTTAGATGATAGCAATGCTCCACGCATTACTGAAGTCGGTGTTGCAGTAATTCACTGTCATTTTAAGAGCACATTATTGAGTGAGTTTGAGATGTCTCAGTATCATGTCTGTTTCATGAGTAAAGCAATTAATTAATCAATCAATCAAATGACTGGCCTAGAACATGTTTAATCTTTAATCCTTTTTAAATCTTTAAAGTATGTTTTTAATGGTATTATTGGCATGTATATTAACATGCAAACATGTTGTTTTGACAATCTTTGTGGAAAAAAAGTGAATGCAATGAATGAATGCATGCATGTGGAGATCGATGTGTCATTCCACAGATTGACATTTTTCCTGATGTGTAACGCATGGGGGGTTATAGTTTTAGTCTGGGAGCCCTCTTGGAAATTTGATTTGTGCATGTGTGTGTTTATGTGCATGTATGTGTACCTGTACCTGTACATAAGAGTATTATTCCCTTCTGATAGCTCCCTGATTGAGTACATCTGCCTCTCATCAAACTTCTGTTAGCCCTGCTACTCTGGACTCATATATACTACAAAGGTGTGTGTGTGTGTGTGTGTGTGTGTGTGTGTGTGTGTGTGTGTGTGTGTGTGTGTGTNTCATTAAATATCAGAAAACAAACCTCCACATCCCAAATTGCAGGCATGCCTCTGTGCTGCGCTGTATCAGGTAACAAACACACCTCCTCATCTTAGGTTACATTATGGAATCTCACAGTGATTGCTGTCACCTCCCTCTGATTTATGAGCAAAAGAGGATGGAGTTTATTAGTTTACATCCTCATAGCTAAGAGTTCAAAGTCAAGCCATCCTCCACCAAGCTTTAGTGAGCAATGCCACTGAGGATACTTTATCTTTATTTATCTGTTGTGAGGCTCTCGTGCTGCTATTTATTGCAATTGTATATTAATGTCCTAGCTACAGCCAAAACACACAACACATATACAGTATATAGTGATATAGTGACATGCTGTCAGCTCTGGGCTCATTATGCACAAACAGTCATATCAGTGGAGAGCTGTTAACAAGCTGTCATATACATGTACTGAAGCTTTCTTTTCACTTATTCCTGAGAGACTTTGGGATATAACAGTACATAATGACTGTCCCTGATAATTTCTGGCATGATGGGTTATTTGCAAACTATGGTAAACTGTGATAATGCCCATGTCAATTTTTGTGGAAAACAGACTATGCTGACAGACTATTCAGTATAATCAAATACTAAACATAATTTTTTAGGCCATCAAAATAGTACAGTTAACATTCATGAACTAAGGTAATGGCATGGTTGCATTACCTAACCAACACTGTCACATTAGTGGCGACTTATAAATCATGATGTAGCCACACCCTAAAGCACACATACGTTATCATCAAATTTAAATTAAACAAAGAGAAATTAGTTTTGAAATCAGCAACTGACCATAAACTCATTGAGGAAAAATTTACCATAATAATAAATCAAGTGAGAAATAGAGTCCTTTTCTCGTAGATTACTGTACAATCAGACTTCTCTCATTAGACAGTAGAGATGTCCCATACAGACACAGACCCAGTGTAAGGGTTTACAGCCATGCAGCTGTGTGAGTCTTGCTTTTAACCAAATGTTAATGACAGACTGGTAAAATGCTCACAATTGTAATGTATCATGCTAAGATATACAGCTTAGGGTATTTACAATGACATTAATTTTTTGCACATATCTTTTCATCCATCAGTCAATCAGTCTTTATTTATGTAGTGCCAAATCCCATCAGAAGTGATGCATTCAAGGAACTCATCAACCAGTTTAACAAATACAGCGACATGCTATCAGCTTAACTGAAAAAGTATTTTTGATATGATGTAATACATTTGAATTATATTTAGGGTGTTTGTTTTTTAAAGGGAACTTGACTGCATCTGGATATGAAAACTTTGAACTTCATCAAGCTGAAAGTCACAAGCTGTCTCATATGCCATACATGTTAATTCAGCCCACTATTACTGCTACTACTACATACATACAGTGCGCTCTCTCTCTCTCTCTCTCTCTCTCTCTCTCTCTCTCTCTCTCTCTCTCTCTCTCTCNTCTTGTGAATAACGCAGTGAATCAGGCTGTAATCAGCAGCCCTAGTGGTTTCCTTTTAAAACCAGCCTCTGATTATATGTCAGCCTGCCCATGAAAAACACGCCCATTAATCGACTTATCAGTTAATGAATGTTGCAATTAATTGATTTGTCAGAATGCAGATTTGGCTGATGTGGCTTGGGATTGGAGTCAGCGATGAATACAAGTTCCCCTTCTTTTTAATGTATCATCCAACAAAGAGAATTTCAAGGGGGAGTTGGGAGGTTTTGAAGAAAAGGAACAAAGTTGTGATGTACTGTAGCAGAAAAGCTATCACCACTAGATTAGATTTGTTGCTTCATACACATCATATGGAGCAGTAAACCATTGACTCTGTATATGCAGTGTGCCTCTACACACACACACACACACACACACACACACACACACACACACACACACACACACACACACACACACACACACACACACACGTTGCACAAGCCTGTATACACACATAAACTTGGAGCCAGGGGCAATAAGGGAAAAGCTGCTGAAATGGCTGTTTCTCTGCTCCCAGGGGGGTCTGTTACGGAAAGCCATTTTAGAAACTAAATAAACAGGTCTGTTAATGGTCTCTGCTGCCTTACCATATTTCTGCAGTCAATGGCCTTGAATGTCTCAGAGGGGAAAGGTCACAGTGCAGCTTGAGGTACGACAGGGGGGCGACTGGGTGTGTGGTTTCTCTTATGACAATTTTACAATCACTGAGGTTTGAAATTAAGTTTGTTCTTGGTTCCTTTTGGTCCAGTTAATATACACATTATGAATTACTATTTTTATTGATATGCATGTAAGTGTAAGTTATATTAAGTGATGTTTTACTGATTGTTTGACTATTTCAGGAAGTAATAGTTATATCACTCATTAGCACTCATTAGCATTATGCTAGTGCATTTATCCCATTCATAATGGTTTTTATCATTAGTAACACTAATATATTGCTATAAGTCACACTGTAATGTTTACTGAAGTCAATTCTTGTTTACTGAATGATTTACAAGACAGCTTTCAGTGAAATAGTTTACAAATGTTGCCATGATTATTAATGTAGACTGTATATTGTTTCTAAACCACATCTTAACACATCCTCATATCCACTCATCCATGCCACTCACATGTACCATCTACAGTACAGTAAATGAAGACCTCCAGTCCCTGACCTTATAATGGAAGTCTCATGTCCATATTGCAGTTTCCATCAGTATTAAGTATATAGTGTAAAAGAGCTGCTACAAACATGTAGAGCTTGTTTTAGGGCCATCTTTGCTTAAACATTTAGTGACTATGATATATTAACTGCTATTTTAGTAATTATTTGAATAGAACGGTATCATGTACAGATGAGTTTACTACATCTCCCAGCTGGCACCTGAGTATGGCTCATGAAGAGAAGAGAGAGTATGAAGTTTGGTTTGATCCATTTATGCTAATATTACCATAACAGACCAAAAATCAGTTAGTGGACGTAATGAGTTTTCAAGATGGACAAGGAGCACCAAACTCAAAACTGAAACCATTGCAATGACTTTAGCTATTAAGACAGAGACTTTGTCTTAAAGGGCATTTACAGTGTTATGTTCAGTTTTGTTCAAGAATACGGTGCAGAGTCAGTGCACATATGAGCACCGGACATATTTTCAAATTATTCTGTGGTTACATGTTTCATCATTTCAATCTATACACAATTTGAAGTCATCACTTTAAAAAAAAGATAATTTAAGTTAAATTCGAATTCACCGCAAGCTGCCACAACATCAGCGTTGTTCATTTCCAGGTCAGCAAGTCACATGGCGCCTTTATCCAGTACCAGAGAATAGCACTGATCATATATGACCTGATTTCAGATTTCACATTGATTATGACTGGAAATACCTTTTAAAAGTACTCACGATATGTTCAGAAAGGCAGTCAGGATGCCGAGATTTGAAGTCAGTCGTGAATAGCCTTAGGCAGTGTCCTGACCAACAGCACCACTGCATATGAGCAGTGAAGAGGCAGACTGGAAGAAACAAATGGGAAAGGTCCCACAAAGGTCCCATTCTTGAAGTTTAGCAGTGAAGTTGCAGTTATGTTGCATGTACTATTACTAACTACTCGGGTGCTGCATAGCATGGCTTAACTGGCATCAATACTGTGAAATGACAACTGATGCCAAATTGTGATAACCAACCAAATACATCACCATGAAAAAGGTAATGCATTGAGGATTTTCTTCTTTTTTTGAAAATGTTTGGCTGAACAATATATTGTTATCGTATCTAGATATAAACATGCAAGATATTAATATCACAAAAAGTGACGATATGGATTATATTAAATGTGGAGATATAAGGGATCTAGGACGAGATGTTATTTCATACGAGTGAAGTTGTGACAACTCTCCACCTGTATGTACTGTATG
>JANJYP010155067.1:0-15436 GCA_024605115.1 Rastrelliger brachysoma
GAATCGAATCGTCAGGTTCTCAACAATACCCAGCCCTAATGCACATCTGACTTTGCTCATAAAGTGAGAACAAATGATCAACAGTGTGTGGGATTTTTTAGTCATTTCAAAATAATAAATACAGCACTTGATTCTACATACAATAATAATCATTTTATTTACTGAGTAAAGCCAGCCTTAAAGAGACCACAAGTCTATTTCTTGACAGTTTAAGGGGTTTCTTACCCACAAAGCTTTGCTTCTCTGTGTCCCATAGTGGAGCTGCTCGCACACCATTGGCTACCAAGGCAAAGAATGCTTTCTTAACCTGTCAGGCAACAATTAGAAATGAAATATAAGATTTTCAAATTGTTAACAAGAATATTTAAAAATCCTTTCAAAAAGGTTTTATGTGTAAAAGTGACTCAAACATAAATCCATTACTCTTTTTGTTTTCTGCCACATTTTCAAAGACTGGAAAATAACTTTTCTGTCACATTTTGTGAAGTGTGCTCTAAACCCTCTATTGTTTTGATCTGGTTTTAGTATTTCCTTTTCCAATAGGCAAAAGTTCTTAACCTTTGCCTTCAGTGGATTTAGTGGTTGAAGATCTACACATCAAAGGAGGTGAGACCTCTCTGGGATTACAGTTTAACAGCTTTATAACATTTTCATCTCAGTTTCAACCATCTCATATGAGACTGCTCTGAGGCAAAATACCGCTTCCTGCTCCATTGAATATTAACTACACCTGCAAGTTGATATGAAGATTTTAGACAAAGGTTTTATTACATAATATATAGTGTTATTGCAAGTGTTCTTCAGTAATAACTCTGCTGTTTCTGAAGGCTTGTGAACTCACACCTCACTCTTTGTCAGTCATGTTACGCATTATCATAAAAAAGGGGAAGTGAAAGTATAACAACAATCACCATACTCACCTGAAGCGCTGTGTCAAACACAACCAGTTTGGAACTTGTAGGGACAATGTCATAGCACTTGTGGGATTTCATAAAGCGCATGTAAATATCACTCTCAGGTTCAGCAGCTAGAGGAAAATAGAAGAAAAACACTTTGAGAGGAAGGAGAAATCTCACAGGGAATATTTAATGAGGGCTTGGAAACAACACATACTCAAAGCCTAAACAACCATTATGGGTTTGGACCACTTACTGCCACTTTAATGCTCCATCTGACTGATCATTAGACTCTCAAAATAATGGAAAAACAAACATGAGTAGCTATGCACTGTAGGAGGTCCCATGCAGATGATGAAACAGTCCTATTTTCCACATTTGGTTTGAAAACATAATTCATCTTTAAGTGACAATGGAATATGTGCTTCTTCCAGCTCTGCAGATGTAAAGATTTTTCATTCCCCCTCAATCAAGTCATTTTAAAGAGAAAATCTGACTGATGGTTAGACATCACTGTGGACTATACCTGTGATTGCAATTTGTCATGGCTTTTTACTTTGCTTAACTTTAATGGTATATATTTTTTTTTAATTGAAATAATTATGCATCATCTTCAGCTGCAGCCTTGTGCACAGGATGTAAGGAAATGTGTTCAAAGGTTTCCACTATCATGATAAATATATATATAGAGAGAGAGATGGAAGGCCTGTTGAATATCTCTTAAACGCAAGTAGCCCTAATATGTGTCATCAATCATGACTACTGCTGCATAAAATTCTCACTGAAACAATTATTCGACTCAGACATTTATAGGATCAGATTATTACAAAACAGTGAAGGCAACAGCATGTGGAAACCCTCTATTTTCTGATAAATTCTCATCGGACGAGTCGCTAAATCTCTGGATGTGACTGAGCAGACGCTGCAAAGGCGCACTGCGAATAGATTCTACAGACATTTCTGATATTTGTCGCCTACTTCAAATGTCTCCTCAGGCTGGCATCATAGCTGGGATACCTGCGATATTATGAAGCCACCCTTACATTACAATACGCCACAGTGAAGGTAGTAAAAAGAGAGCACTGTATCAGTAGGCTGGACACTTACCGTCATCATCTAATTCAAGTTTCTCCAGCATGCCTTCGAATAAACCGTAGACCTGAAAAAAGGAAAAAAAAGGCAGAAGTTTGCGGTGAAGAGAGCAGCAAACCTCCACAACGATTCACTGTAGCGCACGACAAAACTTTGCTGTAAATTGTGAGTGAGCAGCAGGATAAAGCGACTTCTCCTCAGCGGCCCCGGGCAGACTGCGATTAGACAGAGTTGCGCAAAACACCAAAACAACCGAACGACGTCGTGTGCCACCGGTGTTATACCGATTACATAAAACTCCAACAGGTCCGATAGATACACACAGATGACAAAAACCTTGCGCTGTGGAAACTTTAGCGGCACATTATTATTAGACAACACACCCCTTAAAAGTCAAGAATGGAACAGTCCCGATCTATTTGCTGCAGTAGATGGAACCAATGTCTCTACGCCGCTCAAACAGCTACTACACAAGCGTGCGAACATTAATCCTACAACAATAAATCAGCCGGACTCACTACTGAAGCTATAATCTACCAAACAACACTCGCTGCAGGAAAAGTCTGTCACAGTTAGCGTGGAGGAAAAAAGCAGGAAGCTCCACGCGCTGTGGACACACCCCTCCATGCAGAACAACCTGGGTGCTTCACCATATTAGGAAATCCCTTGCGTTGCTTAGCAGCAAGAAGCTGGGGATGCCTTGTCACATCATCAGAGTTAATTTCCTCAGACAAGACGAGCAACATGCCTGAGACCTCAAAATACAGCTCTTTAGGACCTTAGTGGTGGTGGTGGCAGCAGCAACACGTGGAAATGACAAATTCTGCTATTTCTATCTCTAGCACAGGATGAAATGTGCTGTGTCATGCTGAGATATTTGCATACTCAAAGTGTGCTTGTTGATACATGATTTCCCTTGGTTCCTCATTTGCACACTAGTCCACTGCAGTAGTGTGACAAAGCCTGCATACCTGCTCTTGGATGCTTCACAGTCCCCAGTGTGGTCCTGCAATGGTGACACAGCGCTTCTCTCGCCAAAAAACACTTCTGCACTTTCATAAATCTCACCCTGCAGCATCACAACAAGCACACAGCCTGCTTTGCTATTACATCAAACTCCAGCTAATGAGAGATATATAATCCATTAAATGAATTGTTTTTAAAATTGGATTCAGCAAAAAAGCAAGTCACTACTTTAGAGTATTATTTTGCAATCCTCCCTTATGGGGGTGGGGGGTATAGAAAGGCGCTGACTCATTGCTCCTCAACCGCAATCATGAGTATTTGTGTGTCAATATTAACAACATACAATATTGGTGATGAAGTATTGATTCACTCTTCCTGGCTCAAATCCACAATCACTCACAGCTGACAGGTTGAGATGGACCCTCAGATAATTATTCATTAAACTGGGACAGAGCGTTATGGGATTTCTTGGATTGTCAGTGACCTGTGGTTAATCTTTAGGTTAAAAAACCTTACTTTTTCAGTATTTGTGGATGTATATTTTGGTCCTACAAATGCTTACTAACACGTAAGACCATTCAGTCAGATTGGTGTGGACTAGTTTGCTTTGAACTCACATCTTTGTTTCTACACCACCAATGGGAATAAACTGGGAATTCACTAAATTGAAGGAATGTTCTTAATTGGGAACTTAACTATAGTTGGGGAAAATAACAATTTAGCATAATCCTAACTGAATATCTATGCTACCACATGCACACTGTTTACTGCAGGCTTATTGAGACCACGCCCCTTAAATGCACTGTGCATGTCAATAAAATCTATATAATCAATTATCAAAAGTGTTGGCAGTGAATTTCATTATTGAATCATCGTAGTTTCCAATTTGAGTTTCCAATTTGGAATATTTCCAAAATTCCCCAGCTTAACTTGCCATGGAAATTTACCAGAAACTTTCTGGTAATTTACTGGAAATTTGCTTCCCCTTTGCAATCCCTGTAAAGACTAGCACATTGATTCATTGGCTCCCAAATGGTGCACCGCAAATTTGTTTCCATTACATGCAGTAAGTGTATGTTGAAGTCTGCCAGAAGCTGATCCTACCTGCTGGCTAAAAGTGGACTCACCTAGTGTTCAGCAGCTATTGATTAAGTTGTGTTACTAGTAAGTCCACATTTCCAGATGGACTGCCAATATTTTGTTCAAAAGCTGTGCAGAAGAACTCACATCAGCAGGGTGTTCGATATTCTAGCGATCCTTAGGTATTTGCACTGTCTCAGCTTTGTGGAAGAAGTCAGTCATAACATGAAAAAACCTTTTCCACAGTGGATAATGATTATCGTCTGGTGCCTTTGGCCTTGATTGTGATAAAATGTGAAGAAAAATTCGGCTCAAGAAGTAATGCTTCGCACTTAATCTCCATGCACTTTGAGAACAAACTAATTTAACTAATCCACCTTATTCTGGAATGCACTACTGTAGAATTGATTATGGGCACGACTTCCGAGTAATTTACCAGAAGAACAGTCTTTACGATTATAGTTATTATAATAATTCATTACAAGTGATGTAATTAAGGTGAACTTAATCTGTTACATCGTACAATAGCACAATTCCACCACTAGATGGGGACAAGATGACGAGGCAGGCTAACTGCAGTTCATCCCCTATGACGTGATGATTTCCGCTCTGCGCTCACTGCTCTGTTTGCCTCACTTGCTCCACGCTCAAAGTCACATAAAGTCTTCATAAAAACAACTTTCTCAAAATCTCCTCCTCCTGCACACACACAGTGAGGAGCACATCACAGTGTGCCACAGCAGCAGAGACACAGACACGCTAACGCATGTCTTTTACATTTATGATAGAGAACAAAGTTCCAGCATCTTTATAATAAGGACCTATCCAAAGAAATCACCTGGCTGTCGTCGTCCTCCAATTTTCAACGCGCCAGTCCGTTGCGGCAACGCTGCGTTAGAACAATTAATTAAATTAGGATTTTGATTGACAGTCAGCGTTTTAGTTATGTTTATTGTTCAATCTGCTCTGAAACTGATTCAACGATGTTGCTGCTCTGTCTTTGTTCTTATAGTTGTGGTGTATGTTGTAAATGGTTGAGGGAAAACTCTGCGAGTTTTGATGTTTAACAGCGAAGACCGTAATTAGTGCGTTCCTTGCGAGATGGGAGCGTGGTATCATAATGTTGTTTTCCCATTGTGATGTTAGTCATCAATCACGATGGACCATGGTATATCAGCCCAACCCTAAGTGAAATACAACCTAACTACTTGCAGGACATGAGTGCGTCGCCAAAGCACAGCTCATTCACTTGTACTCTGTGCTATGGCAGCACGCTCGTCAGTGACGTCTTCCAAGTAGTTAGGTTGTAGTACAGTGTAAAGACCCAGGCTGACAATAACAACACAACTCTGAACTCACAGGGAAATAGTACTGCCATTCACAACAATTTTCGCAACAGATAATGCCTTATTTAGAGGCTGCATTGTTGATGCCCGTATCACTCCCATTATACGGATATACGCAGATCTCGGATGGATCTAAATAGCATCTGAAGGACTCCAAGTCACATCAAAATTTTATGGGTGAGTATTTGAATGTATTTTATACTAGAAATAAGGTCCAGGTTGCAAAAAACAGAAATTCTCCTTTAAGTTTCCATACAGATAACTTCCTGTGCTGGAAAACATATATTGGTAACCTATGCAAATGACTTTCATTACTAAAGCAAATGAGGCTTTATGGAGTGAGCTTCCAGATCATGTTGATGTTCTACTGGGAAATCCAAGAGAATTTCTTTTTTTTTAATATAAAGATTTTTTTTCTGGCACAGACACCTTTATTTGAAATTACATAGAAAGGAAAGCATGGGAGAGAGAGGGGGAGGGACATGTACTATTCAAACCAGGGTTAGCTGCGCATGTGGCATATTTTCTATCTTAATGTGTAGTAACAGACTGCAGCACTGTGCCAAGACAAATGTCCCCTCAGGAGGTGTTTGGGGTGTGCTTGTCATCTACAGCTCTTCATCAAACATCATCATCACTGTGGCTGTTTCTGCTTATACTGTTGCTCGCTGCATTATTTGTAATTGATCCACTGAACAAAGGACTCCAAACATCTCCATATCTTGTTGTCTCAATAGAAAGTATGAACTAGTACTATTGATATCAAATGCTGTTAATAAAGACAACAATGTTTCACCAGTGGTGCAAGTACTGGTGCCTTCACTTGAAGAATTCACATGCATATGTTATTCATGATCCCGGGACATTTCAGTCAATACTTGTGAACTCATATGACTCTCTCTAAAAGCAAGAAACTGGAGAGATGGCCTTTGAACTAGTTTTGTATTTGTGATGTGAAATCTTTCACGTCTATAAAAATATAAAATAAAAGGTGCACTGATATCACAGAGCCATAAGATGCAAAGTCTCAACGCCACATTTATTGTTATGTTCCCACATTGCTGACTGGTGAACCTATAACAAAATCTCTTAAAGTCCAAGTTATAGCCCCTTTAATTTATTGTTCAGAGTCCACACACAGTTAACTGCTCTAAGGTAAATAAATGAAATGTATTCTTAAAATGGATTGCATTCCTCTTTAATAGCTTCAAGATTAGTAATATTTTTGCAGGATGACTCACGTGTTGTGAGGTAGAGTATGGTGGCACAGGGCTTGAGGAAGGGATTGGGGGTTTAGCAGAGGGTAGACTGAGGCGCTGCCCTGTGTCCGGAGGTGTAGAGAAACAGCGGGACCGGGTATTCGGCTCCAGACGTTCAGGACTTGGGCCACTCTGCTGGGCCTCCTGGGTGAACACAGGTTGGCTGGCCACCTGTGTGGGGGTGGTGGGTGGTGTGGACAGTCCAGAGGCTGTGGAGAGATAAAGGTCCAGTACAACAGATATTTAGCAACTTATCTCTTTTTCCTCTTGATGTCAGTCCATACCGTCTTTTCAGTGACACTGAAATGAAATGTGGATTAACATTGTTGATAGGCTTAGTTGGTAAGATTGAGAAGGTACAATCGTGATTGCTGCAGATACCATCAATGGTGTTGCATGCTGTAACAGAGAAGGAATGCACATCTGATACATCAGAGACTGGGAGAGCTGAAGCTACTGAGAAACAACAGAGATAAAAGAAATAAAGTATCAGCCCAGCTGACAGAGCAGTAAAACCACCATTACAAAACTGCATTATATGAACTTTAATCACAATTAACAGCAATTGTCAGGTATTTTATGTGATTAACAGAGAAAAGACAGTAGGTTTATGGTAAGAGCCTTAACTTGCTACACCACCAAGACAGCCCAGCGAGTGTCAGTTTTAGTTTTAGTCATTCACAGGCTCACCCCAGGGAGTGTCCTGTTCCCATTATTGTATGTTCTATATACAAATGACTGCAGGAGTAACTATGACGACAGGCATCTCCTGAAGATTGAGATGACACTGTTTTAGGATGGAGAGGTCGATCATGAGCCAGTTGAGAAATACTTACAGTGCACAACAAAAAAGGGGTGGTGGTGTCCCCAACAGCATGCAACGGGTTTCTTTATTAAATATCTGGCAGGCAGGTTCCAGCCCTGACCACTCACTCTTGGAGGAATTCACTTTTATCTCTTTTAGATATACATAAGTATACACCCCTCAGGGTAAAATGCAAGAGGTTTAAATTTTCCTTTGTTCCAAGTGCAATAAATGCACTTAATTTGCTCTCAACTTGAACTACCCTGCTCAGCAACTACTTTTAATAAACAGATACTTTTTTTTGGCTGCTTGTGTAAAATTGTGATTAATGTCCCATGTCCTCTTGTATGTTTGTGTTTTTATCCTCTACTGCAAATCAAATTTCCTCTCATGGGACAATGAAGACCTGAGCTGAACTGAAATTAACTTTTTGGCTGAGTTGTGCAATTTTAACAATTTTAGATCATGAATGGTTTATTGTACTCAAATACTTAAGTTGTTTAATTTGATTTTTTTCTAGAGACAAAGGCTTTAAAAGCCCCACGTGCCCATGGTGCACAGTTTGTGTTTCACTTATTTTGCCTAATTAAACTGAGGACTGTACTCGACCTAAGCACATGACTAATTAGCCTGAAGTGAAAACACCTGTGTGGATTTGTGTGTTCTAGTAAACAATAAGAGTTGTGCTTACATTGAGTGTAACTAAAACACACATTTATTTTCAAATTGTATTTAGGTATTTTAAACCCTGTATTGTTTACACACACAGCCACTTTTATATCTGTGAAATAGTGTGAAACCACCAATTAAAAAAACTAAAACCTGCTCCATAGTACTACTAGAGATCACAAACTCCACAGGTTACCTCTAAATTTTTGTCTTGAAAATAAAATGTGGACAATGAAAAAAAAAAAAGGTAAATATTAAAAGCCTCAAAACATCTGGATTGTGTGACGGAATATAACAAAACAAACAGAATAAGCAAAAGTTACATTTAAAAATAATTTTAGAAAATGTATTAATTAATCTAGATTTATTTTACGAATATTGATATAGAACTAGGAACTTGCATATATAGTATTGATTTTACTTTTACATTTTTATATATTAATGTAATTATACCTTTATTAATTGATTTTTAAAATAGTTTAATTAAGCAATTGATTATAATTAACCACTAAAGAACTCTAGGCTATAATTATTCTGGCAGCATATCCCTCGATAACACTGCAGTAAGCTGGCAGCTGTCGACATCTGCATCACTTTCAAAGTCTTAATTAAAAATCCCTTGATGGCACTCCAAAGGTCATCACATCTGAACGTGCACTCTGAAAAGTGATCAGTAAGAAATGATTGAACAAAGAAAAATAACGAAACATCCAAGTCACCTTTTCCCTCCTCATGACATCCTTCCACAATAACTAGGCCAATTACAACACAACCACAGGCATTAAACTTAACTCCAGTCAGCTGTCTGTGATGCATCTCCTGCTCCAGTAGTGTCAAGTTGGAGGTGTCAGTCACATGACAGCACACACTCACATGCTCTTGTGCGTCAGGCGTCACAATATTACACAGAGTGACATGCGACACTCATGCTGACCTGGCTCCACCCCGCTGACATATTTCTGAGGCCAAACAATGAGTGACATGAGTGATGTGTACCAAATGGTTCACATTACAATGCCTCCACTATGAGACTTCCAGTTGACTTATAACATGTCGACATATCAAACACTGGCGACACATGAAGTAATGCCAAGATTATACTAATGTGACACAAGGACTCAGTTTTAATAAATCCTTCAATTTGACTTAATCATCTGCAACAAACGAAGATCAATTCATTACTTCATTTGAGCATTTGAAAATAAACATTATGATCAATATAATACAGTGCAAATCTGGAGAAACTACAGCTATCTTACAACTGTATTTTTTTAATACTTCTAATAATAACAGAGAACCCTCAAGAAGACACATATAATACATTAATAGATTCTGCATTTAAATAAACCCATGTGTGTCAAGTGAACGTGTTTTCTTGGTCTGTCTAAGTGCACTCTACACTATCTCCTGACATTTAGTTGGCCAGCCCTCTCTGGCGAGCTCTGCTTCCGCCATGCAGCCTTCTTATTTTAGCCACGCTGTTGTGGCACATTCCACAGGAGGAGATAACAGTAGCGCTGGGAGCCCTCTCCTCAGCCTGGTTATTAAGAGGTAGATACCACCCAGGAAACAGGAAATAGATGCCTGGCTGTAAGAAGTTTTAGTTTATCCAACTTCACACACATACAAGAACCTCTCACACAACAGTTAACAGAATATTTTAAAGTGAGGTATCCTTGATATTCAAACTGAACTTAATTATTCTATTTTAATTGGATACAAAACAATTAGCTGTATTAATCAAGCGAAACACAGAAAATGAATGTGCAACTATAATCATGATTTTCTTTGTCTTGTGTAGTTAGTGTCCAAAATAACCTAAACATTTATATATTTCAACTTGAGCCTTAGGATAATGTGATCTATTTTTTTGACATCTTATAAACCATGAATGGATCAAATATGAACAGATTAACCATTAGTAATTTTGAGTTGCAGTCCCTTTTTAAATCACTAACATTTTTGAGAGCCATTCAGGGATTTGGAACCAGGCTGAAGTCTTCTGGTAGTCTTGCTGCAATTTACTGCAATGCTATGTACCCAGCACCCATAAAAACAGGCCCTCTGGGTATTCCATGGGGAGCTGACAGGATGTTTTCAGTCATGTGGTGCAACAGCAACTCTAGAAGCAATATAGGCCTCATTGGTTCAGGGCAAAGAAGTACTGAGACCACAACAGGCCCAGTGAATACTCTGCTACATTCTGGTTAGCGATGTAATACAATGAATCTCAGCTGTGAGAGCCCATATTTGGATAGGTGTTCTGGTTAAAACTGGTGTGCAGATTGTGAAGCAATAGGTGATACTGAGAAGTACACAAACATCCTCTTATTTGTCACTGTTGAAATTTCTCATGGACATGTCACCTTCTGCATTGCAGCTTCCGTAGTGTGCAGTCTCTGCATCAAAAGACTTATATTTTATGTAGGGGTGTCACTATATCATATTCTTCCTTTACAATGAACTCCACATCCAACACAGCCACATATGCACTAATCATTACGACAGGACTCTGCTCTTCTCATCTACTCAACCGAGGTCAAGACTCTAAATCAGGAACTGTGAAGTCGGTGATATATTGCCACATGAACGCCACAGTGATCCCCAGTGCTCTCTCATCAAGTGTTATGAGTTTACACTTTACAGTAACTGCTATAAGCCTGCATGCTGATCCATGCTTTAGTTTGGCATACATCTTTTCTGTCACAGTTCATGGCCTATAATATTAAGTGAGAAGAGAAAGCCTCCATATATGAGAACATGCCTCCAAAATTCAACTTTACATATTTTGACTGTTAAACTGAAATGCTTCCTATCAAGTTTTTAAATTGGAGCAGCTATTTTGAAGATACTGCCTTTGAATGTGGGACAATAATAAAGACACTGAACTGGTGCTATATCAGGTAGTGTGGCTATAAAATACTCCCCTACAATGGTAGAACAATTCCAAAATAAAAAGAAATTTCATCTTTTTTGCTGTCTTCCATTTAGATAGTGCATTAACAACAGTAATAGGTCTACAAGACATTCATAAACCACTTTTACATTTCAAATGATTGGAGACATATTAATAAAGTACATGCATTTTTAGAATGTGATCGCTACCATCTTTTCCCCTGGTTAATGCTTCACATAAACAGTTTTGGAAAAAAATTTTTTGGACACCCTAAAAAATGGACACATCTCAATGGGCTCAAAATCTGTATCCTGAGGTATGTTTCCTGTGTTGTGTCTCTGAGGAGCTTTCAAATGTACTGGCTTTATATAGACATGAAGCACAGCAACAAAAATTGTGTCTTTTAATAAAAAGCATGACCCTCATTAGTGGATCATTGGTACCAGAATGACACAATACTCAAAATTTCCTATGTATTTTTATGGAACCAATCGATTTTAAGCTTTTAATGTCTTTTAAGATTTATTTAGAATTTTGATTGTGACTGTACTAAAAGAAATTGCACTTGAAGACCAAAGAATGAAGATATTTCAAAATGCATGGGTGTCTGAAAACTTTTTTCCACTACTGTAGCTTTTGTGTGAACGTAGTACATTCATTTCTGAAACCTGAGACCACCACGTAACAAGCACCTAAACTGTATGGACCACCTAGAGCTACTGTATAGCAAATGGTGTAGAGAATCTACATATGTATACAGTGCCAGTAAAAATTTGGACACATTTTCTCATTCAAGTGAACAGGAATGTGTATTCAAACTTAGACTGGTATTGTATTTACTATAAAGGACAATAGTTATAATTTTTTAGACTAGTTGTGAAGCATCCTGAAATTTTAGTAAATTATTCCAAAAACTTATGCTGTTTTTCAAATGTGAGGTAACATGATATGTGTTGTATGATTGCAAACATGAAAGATATGGATGCAAAATTACTGGAGGAAGATAAAAGGACATATGGTGATAAAAGCAGGTGAGGAGTACATGTGAGCACAGCACATTACCAGATAGACATGATGCCTCGGACTGATGCCTCGCTCCTAGCGCATCTTGCTCCTTGCGTTTCTTGCTCCTCCTCAAACTGCCAAATCTCTTCATGGAACGTAATGAGTTGTGTGTTCAAAACTAACTGTGACCATGACCATCTGCATTATGACCGGGGAATAAACATTGTTCAAATAAGAGTCATTCCATTTGCAATATGAAGAAAGTTGTGCAGGGATTAATTTGAAATGTATGTTTAATCAATGTGACTACACTGATCTCGGCAGTGTTTAGTCTTTCTTTAAGGAAACAAATGGTCCTGTTTTCCTGAAAGGAGGAAACTGGTCACCTTCAACTGATAGATGAAGAATATGTCTGATGATCTTCTTTATTGTTGATCTGCACAGAAAAAAATCTTGGCTATTCTGCAAAGTTTAACATTTAATTTCTTCTTGGAGCTTGCATTACTACTTACGGACAGAAAATGACAACATCAACAAGTCACCGATATAGGCTAAGCTTGCATATCCAGGCAAAAAAAAAATCCTCCAGGGCTACAAAGCAGAGAAGCACCAGGAAGCAACGTACAGAATCTTTCTCAGCTCATATATTCGATGGAAAAGAAATGAAAAGAGTATGAAAGCTGTAAATTCCACGCAACTTCAGAATAATGTTCCTCTCCCAAGTGATGCAAATAATGGCTGGCAACGAAGTGCTTCTTCCCCCTCTTAGTGGTGTCAGTGCTGTAAATTGTCAGGTGCAGCTGTGGGTGGCGTCTCTTTAATATAGCACGCGTGTCAGCAGCCTATAAAAGGAGGCCAGTCTGCGAGGGATACAGTAACGATTGGCTCAGGGTTTACATCTCCCCGCCCCCCTCCCACTGCCCTCCCTACTCCCAGTGTAAATTCAGCACAGGCACATCTGTCTCACTCAGTCTTCACACAATGTAACATACATTCAAGATCACACAGTTTTTCTATGAGATTAGAACCTTAAATTCTCTAAATTTGCAACTGAGCCATCAGCAGGATTACAATTAAGGACAAAAAAGTTAAAGCTTTCTACTTATAGTCCCACAGCTTTGTCATTTGTGCAGTCAGTTGTAACTTTTGGGGGCCTGACCTTTAAGACTGCTGAAGCCAACTCCTGTCAGATGACAGCAGGGGGACATCCCATGTTCTGTCAGCTGATCAGAAAGCTTCCATTCAATACTGCTAGCCTCCCCTCACCTCAACAGATGGCCCACTCGGTGCTCACATTAGCTACAGTCTGTCCAGGACAGATCTCAATTAACATGTTATGCAACTGTTCCTCTCAGCCCAGTGGGTTAATGACCAATATGATTTAGAGATTGAGATATTGAAGAGTTACCTCAAACATCCTGTTCACTGTCCTACTAAAGTTAGTTTACATTGATTTATAATGAAGGCTGCTAAGTTTAAAGGTTCCATTTGGGCTTCCTCAATGACCAGTAAGGATATAAAATGCTTATATACAAAAATACATCTGGATGACATTTGGTGTATTTTGTTAAGCTTTTTAAATAAAAAATCTACCTGCCCTTGTAAGGACTATGTACTCAAAACTGCTCAGTTCCTTTATTTACTGACAACATACAGCACACAGTAGCAACAGAGAGAGAGAGAGAGAGAGAGAGTGAGAGAGAGTGCGCAAGCGGCAGAGACTTCATGGTTGTGTGAGGAACTCCTGAGTCTGGTCGCTTCCAGATAAGGTTATGAGAGCGCTACAGTTGCCTTCAGCAATGAGAGACTGACAATGTCCAGGCGATGGGAAAACACAGATTTAGAAGAGCAGGGAATGAGGAGACATTCTGATCATATTTGTACTAAGTATGGATATAAACGCACCTGAGAAAAATAACATTTACCCAATGATGGATAAGCAAAAGAAATAAAATTAGATGCTCAGGAACACAAATTATTGTGCAAACATACCTCCATACATACTTAAATGGTAAAAATAATAAAAATGTAGAGGTTATAAAACAATGTCATCTTTATCAACACTAGTTTCAGAACTAAAAACTAAGTCTATGCCTTCAGCACACCCTTGTGGTGAAAATAGGGTGCCTACAAAAACATTCCACCAATAAAAATAGAAAGGCTGGTGAGCTCACTCTCAGTCACTGCATCATATTCATTTGAATCATTTACAAGCCACATCATCACCCAGTAAACAAACACAGAGGATATTTTGTCTCAAACCACATCATGTATTAGTAATCCTGGGCATCTGGCATGAGAAAGTGGTGGCACTTGATGTGTTTTGGTGTGTTTTTAGTTTGGTTACCATCAATAATCTCCAGAGGAAACGGAGCATGCTGACTCTTGAGGTCTGGCCCTAACACATCTATTCCACCAGCCACTGCCAAACTGACCCTACGTGAGGAAACAGAGAAGAATGGGTATATGTAAGAGCCAAAAACACATGACTCATCTTTCTGTTTGATGCTGCTTCCAGCAGGGCTGTTACCATGTAAAACAGGCTGGTTTTTGTTATGTAATAATCAACCACCCAAATGCACGAGAAATGAGAGCTGAAAATGTGCCTGTTAAATCTGTACTTCACAAAAGAAGGCCTTGTTTAACCTAGTCAGTCTCATTTCCACTTCTGTGTGCATACCAGTATGACCATTAAGTCATTAATGAATGTTAATGATGATAAGGATAATACACAGTGGCTGCATGCCCACCTGTGGGATGCCAAACATGTAACTTAACCCATTAAAATTGGCTTTGCAGTGCATAGCATAGCTAAAAAATCCTCCTTTGAATCTGACAATAAACAAAGCTGACTATTTCCTTTTCCTAGAGAAGGTAGTTGAGAATAGTTAGAGGATGACTAACAAAGAGACATCTCTCTGCACTCGAGCGATCGTCTGCCTATCTGACCAGACTTGTGACTGTGTTGTCTATGGAGCATCACAAAACAAAGCAGTGGTTTTTTTTTAAACCATGAGGAAACAAAGGCTTTTACTTCCTTATCGACAAAATCAAGTAAAAAATGTGGCATGACATGTTTTTATGTCAGTTTCATCACATGCTGCAAAATATCTGAACTCATGAACTGAATCAGATAGGCACAGGTTTCTGTATGTCGCTTTACATGGTATTCAGGTATGTGTATTGTATTGTGCCTTACATCCTGCATACTCATCAATTACCTATATCTGCCTCTGTACAAAACAACATCAGTATTGATCTGTGTCATCATGAGATAAAATGCTTTCAGGAATTTCCTTAGCTACTTGAAATTATCAAAAACTATCAAAATACAGTTATAGCCAAACTTTAAAATAGTTCTACCTTTGAATTTGTAACAGCAACAATCTGGGTTTTCATATTTACACAGTTAAAAACATATG
>JANJYP010155146.1:0-12807 GCA_024605115.1 Rastrelliger brachysoma
CAGAAACAACACAACTTAGTGGCCCATTTCTCATAATCATAATATTCCTTTAACATGAGCAGCATTGTGTGGCGGCTGAAGAGGGAAAAAAAAAAGCAGCGACTGCACTTGCTTCCTCTTATTAAATACATGATCTGTGTGAAGTACATCACAAAAATATGACAGCAATTATAAACTGTCACCATAATAAAAAGTGTAAGATGTCCACATTGAATACAAGCACTTATTAAAAATAATGGCCGAGCCAGAGGAAGAGTAAAAGATCAGAGGGAGCTGAAAATCCAATTAATCATATTTTGAGAGACAAGCAGCGGGTAAAAGTTTAAAATCATTGTTTTATTTTGTCATTTCACTGTATAATAAATGGCTATTGCTTTAAGAAATACTTAAATTATGATATGATTTCATGAAAAGCTTAAGGTTTGAAACTTTAAACCACATTAAGGCATATTTCACTGCAACAAAATCAATTTCTCAACTTCATATAAAAGACTATATAATCAGTTGCCAGTGTATTACGTACAGCTAGAGCTATAATTATATCAGTTTAATACAGCACTGCAATAAATAAAACCTTCATTAAAGTTATGGTTTCTACTGAAATTGTTCCAGAGAAGTGTTGATTAAACTTCATGGTCACTTTGAAGGCTGTAGGTGATTAATTATTTTGATGTAGACTGAGACGCGATTCTAATATTTTGTCTGAAGTCAACGACATTATACAAACATTATCAGTATGACAAACAGCCTTTAAAGCCAATTCTACCAAATAACCTGGAACTAAGTATTCTAATCATGTTGATATTGTCAATTTTATACTTCCTTTTCTTTTTAGTCATGGTTGAGATTGTCAAGAAACATGGTAATGCAATAAATTATCTGATTTAAATATTTTCATTTTCTTGTTGTATTATGTAAACTTTAAAGGCAGATTTCATTTTCTAACAACCTGTACATATGCAGCGGTTGTGGAAGCGAGGGAACTGATACATGAAGTTTTCCAACATGAAATATGTTGTGTAAAGGCTGTAACTTTTTCTTTGAAGAGTCACTCACCCTCTTACGCAGGTTGTAAGTGAGCAGCAGATTTCTTGAGAAGTGGTTGGAGAACGCTGTGTAAAACTCCAGCACCTTCTGCAGGGCGTCGCGTTTGATGACATGGAGGTCACAGTAGGTCAGGGCACGGACGTTGGCGCAGGCTTGAGCGAGAGTCACTTCTTTCCAGAAAACATCCCCAAATACATCTCCCTTACCTGCAAAGAGAAAGGGCAATAATTAAGTCTGTGTTTTCTTATGAGATATTATTCTATATGTTTGCTCATCATGGTAAAGAAAAGTTCATTTGTAATATTAAGTTTTAATTAATAGCTTTAGTAATCAATAATTCATTTACTGCTTCCATTAAACTATCAGATGAATCACATTTGGTTGGTTGGTGTGCAGGTATTAGTCCTTTCTGATTTAAACTGCAATTTTAAATAATGGTAATATATGTCATTTCTGTCACTATGTGGTCTCTCAACCTCAACTGTAACAAAGACGCTGATGTAGCATGAGATCATGGGAGGTGGTGCCTTTAACAATCACTATTGCTGTCAATGCAGTCAACTTCTCCCAGTCAGGATACCTTCAGTGTTCAGAAGGTTTTCATTTAGATCTCCTCCAGACTCCAGATCAAGATCCAGGCATCAATGAAAAAAAAAATCCTTCATCCGGTTAGAAGATACACTTAAAAATGACCAAAATCTAAAAAATGTTCCTTATTACAGCTTTTGGTAGATAATGTGGTTTGACACCCCAACAAAATATAACATAGGTCTTGTCATTTTAAGACATCTTAAGGCAAAAGTTACATCTATTTTAATAGATACTTGTGGTTTTCTCACTGTTTAAAAAGCCCTCATGACTACAGTTACATCATTACTGTGATTTATTAAAGCATAGGTCCACATTTTTCAAGCCTTCCTTAAAATAATATTCACAGTCCCCTACACAAATTGAAACACATATTAGTTGCTATAATTATTCCTCGTGCCCATAGTGAAAAACCCATTTCAGTTTCACTGATGTCAGACAACATTCACAATCCCCATTCTGTCCAAAAATGCACTCAGACATTCAGTCAAAGCCAAAACATTTTATGTTATATCTGTTCTAAGAGGAAGTTTTATAGTAAAAGGCTATAACTTTAGAAGATTCCCACTTTAGCTCTGCAGCCTCATAATAACTTCAGCCGAACTCCAGAAGTTATTTTTACACAGAATAAGGACTGTAGATTTTGTCCTTCATCAATTCACAGCACTTTTTAAATTGAAAGTGCTTGGAGATCTCTTCACAGCCAGTATGGACAAGAGTAACAAAACAAAACTCTATATGGACATCTGTGTTGTATAAAAATGGGCTTAAAAACCTTGTTACACTTTATTAACCCTTTTATAAAACATGTGCTATTAAACAGTGGTCCTAATTCTACATCACCCATAGAATCACTTGATTTTGCCCTACATACCATCATGCTCTCTTTATTTATAGTTTTAAAATGAATTGGACCCTAAAATGCAAGTAATAAATTATTCTGAGGTGTTTTACTGTATTTATAATAAATAATCTACTAGGTGAAAGGGGAAACCATATTTCACTGTATAAATCCTTCATTTTGGATGTAAGGGCACCTCTGAGTGTAATATCAGGGTTAAAAGATAACAGCATACTCTTACCTGTAGTTAAATATGGGTTACACACTGAATGGTGGTTAACCTGTTGACTAGGACCATATTTTCACACTTGACACGTGGTATAAAAAGTCTGTAGCACATTAGATAATTTAAGCATACTACAACATCATCAGTCAGAGCTGACCATGCCAGTGGGTCATCAAAAGCGCTGTTTGAAGTCTGAAAGACTCAACATGGTCATAAAACAGCATCAAACCCTTAAGTATGTTATGATGCAACACAATTAACATCAAAATCAACAGCTTGTCACACACGATGATTGCAGAAAATATTCATGAATCTGATTTTATGTGTTTGAAATGTGTTTGATTACTTCTATGAACCACTTGATGACAACCTGAATACAATTCAGCCTACGACAGAAAAAAAAAAATTAAACGTTGAAGTACATGCAAAATAGAATTAATAAACCTTTCACTGACACATATATGAGTTACAGTAATAAATAACATTTAGAGATGCTGCTTTACGGTTTACCTTACAGGTTGTTTATGTTCCACAGTGGCATTAGGACATTTATGAGTGATGTTAATATGATTCATAGTAGTAACTTGTTTCTCACTTGGGGCTCCTTTACTGTCTTCATCAGCCTGACAGCTTCCTTGTTGGAAGAGCAAGGGCATTGACAAAACAGCCAAGATGGTTTCTCTGGGGTTGCCAGATATGCATTACTCAATCAATCATTTGACAATATAATGGATGGAGTTTTAAAAAGCAAATACTCTTCTGGGATTTAACTAAAGCAGAATAATATTGATATATAAGTCTATAGAGTTAAAAAGTACTTCTTCAGCAACGTGAAGGTGTGATGGAAGAGCAACAGAACAAATTAGTGACACTAAGATGCAGATGCTGATCACCCACATTCATATGTTAAATAGCTTTTTATTTATCACAGTTATTGATCCCGATCTTTGGCGCACCAAGCTTGTTGTCGTCCATACACCACTTACTTGACAGCTCGTTTTCCCCAGATGAAAAAGTTTTATTATAAGAACTTTATTGAAATATGGACATCTCAATGTATTATCATCATGTTTTGTCCCATTTTGTGTGTCAAAAAACTCAAAAACCGTAGTAGCTTTGCTCCTTTTTGGGCAGGATTGTGTTTGTTTAAGTTCTGCTGAGGTCTTTATATGCACACCACAGTTAAAACATATGTAGCCATTCTGAAGAGGATTTGTGATCTTCTTAAGATTGAAACTAAGATCAAGGTGGCCAGAGTGTATTCAAAATGTTTCTGAGAGGATTGTGCGTCTGTGTTCAAATCCTGAGTTCATGACTCAGCAGACAACGATCCCCAAAGGGCTCAGCTTTCACTGCAGTCAGAAACATTTTAGAAAGTGCTGTTGTACAGAAATAAAGAAGGAGGGATTTTAAATAAGTCCTCTAACAAACAAAATGTTGTACTATGATGCAAAAATATTTTCTTACAACAATGCTGCAGGCAAGTTTCTTTGAAGAGCCTGTATGCTGTCGTCAGTATCCAGTCTTTTGGTGTTGATGTGACTCTCAGATGATAAATTCGGTTAGGGGCAAAATAGCAGCATCTTGTATTTTTGGTTCCAGTTGTATTTTAAAAGAGACCAATTATATGTATAAACATAAATTCACAAATCATAAATTTATATTCTGAAAAAAAATATCTGGGTCAGGTCCTTTGGCAGTCAGTGGATGAGAAGCTTTGACTCTCTCTCATCAAAGAGGAAAGTGATTAATTCCATTATTTATTATATCAATCTTCTGATTAGATCTGGTATGAAATAATTAGTTCATTTTCCAATGAGCTGATCAACTGAAGAGCAATTGTCAATAATCATTTCAATTATTTTTGAAGAAAAAAGGTTCAGTTCCAGCTTCTCACATGCAAAAATGTGTCCGTTATTTTTTTTCATCTGTATCATTGTAAACTGAATATCATTGGATTTTAGACTAATGAGGATGTCATCTATGGATCTACAATGTGTAATGAGAGATATTTCCTTCATTTTGTGACTTTGCATAGACTAAAAATGTGATCAATTCATTGAGAAAAGAATTGAAAGATCATTTGATAGTGAAACAATCATTGCATTTTTATTTCCAGTTTCAGTTTAGAAGAAAAGATAAATAAAACTAATAGAGACACACTGAAAACTGGGAAACATCTTTGAATGGGTCTCATTCTGGTTTTAAGAAATTATTTAAGCATGATTACACAGAATATTATGTAACTAGCATGGCGAATGCTTTCATGTGTCAGGAATATGTACAGAATAAATCACAGTGAACACATTAAATCAAAAGCACATAGTGACAATGTAAACTTTTAACATGTTTAGAGAGAACAACAACATGAATAAAAGTGCCCAACTCACCTAAAATGGCCACCACCTCATCATCTTGAATAACTTCCAGTGATCCTGACACCACAAAACAGAGGCTGTCCACACTTTCACCAGCATGGTAGATGAGGTCACCGGGCGCACAGTGGATGGTCTGAAACTCCATGGCTAGTGCTCGGAGACACCCGTCGCTGGCCAGCCGGAAAGCTGGATGCTCTTTAAAAACCTTCCGGTTGAGATGAACACAAATATCTGCTCTCATGTCCTTCGGACAAATCTGCAACACCTGGAGAAGCAAAGATTCCAAAGATCAAAAGTCTGACTGATACTGAAGCACATGTTTTACAGATCTGACTCCACAGTTACCCACAAATTATACATGAGTCTGATAATCAATATTTTTAAATAGATGGTGATTTTGGTATTTCTCCAGCAAAAACATGTCCCTTACAATGTGGATGCGGCTTTGATACACCATGTAGAAAACTGTGGCAAAAGATAAAATTTACAGAAAATCTATTTTCAGTTAAATGAAAAAAGAAAAGGTGCAATAATTTGATTTATTTGCTTAATATTGCAATGAATTGGGTTTTAGTCCTGTGCCGATGGATGGTCTTCAATAAATTAGACTTGGTCAAGTACAAACAAACAATGAAGAGGTCACTTCCTTACACTCAGTGGAATAAAGGAGAACAAAAGTTATTAAATGGACCTTGAGATGCGACTGTTTTGTGAAAGGGCAGAAGGAGGAAATTTAATGAAAATTCAAGACTCTGGTAGACCTTTATCTGGAGTCATATTTTCAGCTAAATTATTAGGAACTGAAATGCTTGAGTTCTACTTTACATTACATACCTTTATTGTAAATCTGGGATATACAGTATAAAGGTGCTTATTGTGTCTATGTATGATTTTTAAAACTTTCATAATATCAAATTAAATTCCACAGTATCTTCCTCCAGGTCAATGTTCCCAAAAACCAAAAGAGAAAATAGAGAAAATGTTTTCAGACTACAGATTTTGAGGTCTTGCAGTAAGTGTTTCTCAGGCTGGATTAAATACAGTATGTCCACTGTGATCTATGTTTCATGTTAAGAGTTTCACATGAAGGTCACATAGAAGCCGCGACTGGCTCAGAGTCCAGCTGCCTCTCTGCTGAGTGTCACTGAGTGGCAGTACGTTGTTCAAGTACGCCTAATCAACAGGATGCCAGGCCGTCACAGGGCTCTGCCTTTAAAACAAATCTCTTTGAAGATGAATGTCAAACAGAGAGGGATTATGTGCCATTTTTAGACCCTTTAGTGTGGCCTTAAGCCAAACAAATAAATGATATACAGTGGTTGATGTATTTAGGTGTTAATCTTGTAATTAACACCTAAATAGGAACATAATACTGTAGGTAGCACAGATTGAACATTTAAAGGTCAAGTTAGACATTATATTTCTAATTTAAGGTGAAATAATAAAACTGTGTCCACGATTGCATTTTGGAAAAGTAGATTCTAACAAACAAGTAATGAATGTCTAGTTTTAAAATTAATCAAACCCTCAGTTGAATGTATTCATTTTCATGCATGATTTCCACTCATTGCAATCAATTAAGCATAATCTGAATTTAGCAGGATGGCTGCCATCACTGTCTGCTTTTCAAAACAATCCCCTCGTTACTTTTACAAAACAAGCTGACAATAAAAACATGGTAACTGAAAACAAATAAAGCAATTTTATAGTAGCACATCAGAGAAATTATTAAATATTTTAGGAAAAATGCATGTTTGTCAAGAAGATAGATAAATAGAAAATGTATAAATTGTCATGGGGATGCTAAACAATAATACGAAGGAAACATTTACAAGTGTTTATAAAACTTAAAGACAATGCAGCGTATAGATTTGTATACCTTTTCAGTGTCTATACCCCGTGACATGGACCAGGTTGACGCAATGTAGTCCATGACCCTTTCACTCAAGCCCTTTGGCACCTGGTAGAGCTTGAGGAAGTCCCGAACGCTGTTCAGCATCTCATGATAACGGTTTGTGTTGGCGTACATCTGTTGGAAGATCGTTGTTACGTTACCAAAGATGGTGGCGTAAAGAAGGGCTGCGGAAAGATGGAGAGGAGGACATCAGTGAAGATGAAGGTATTGGGATTTAACATGTGTACTGTTACTTCACTTGTTTGTGTAATAATGAAATTATTATAATTACAAACTATTTTGAAAAATGAATTTGGTGTTCAAATATGTTGTGTGACTTTGAGTGAAATCCTTCTGTCAGTGATTTTTCAGAAAAAGATCAGTATTCATTTCTCAGCTCATGGCGTGGATTAGTGGGGTTTTGAAATATTCATTAAAGCCTTATTAAAGCAAGAGCACAAAGTTGCGAGAGGATTTAACATGACCATAAATTGTACTCACAAGGGTATGAAAAAAAGAAATTCAAGAGGAAAAAAGAGGCACAAAAGGATGACTTGACAGAATATAAAAAAAAATTTGATTTTGTGATTAAACACAAAAAGTTCTAGAAATGTATTTACAACAAAATAATAATCTCAAAATCTGGTTCACAAGGACAGAACATATCACATATTCATGGTTTAGAAGGACATAAAATCCCAGGGCTGCGTCTTTAAAAATCCACTATTGTGATTATGAAAGGACATTAATCTCTAAACATAATTCTCTATTAGGATTAACATGAAAAACTGTATTTACAAAGACTTTTGGGGAAAATATTTTGGGGACACAGAAAAGCACAAAAAATGACATGGCATGAAATCCCCAGAAATTAACTCTCAAGGACATTTCAATCTATGATACGACCAGGTTTAAACAGACGAGTAAATATCAGAATCTGTGTTTAAAATGACATACAATACCAATCCTATATTTGGAAACAAGTGTGTCCAAGCTTTTGACTGGTACAGTGCATCTCCCACAGTGTAATAACAGAGGCATAAGATCAAATACTACAATTTTTAAGCTGAATTTACATGAACACTAAAATCTCCAAATAAGTTTTTTTATAAGCACACCACAACTGGTCCAGCACACATTGGTCATACAAGGCTCTCATCTATCACTGATGATTTATATTACTACATTACATCACGCAATTTAATATACGAGACCAAATTTGCCTTATGACTTAATACTATTTAATGGAATGAGCGCTGATCAATCACGTGGGAAATTAACAATTACTACTCATCATTCCCTCCAAATGTAATCAGCAAAACTACAAAATGGGAAAAAAAAAATTAGAAGAACTTGATCTCCTTGGTGAGTATGAGTGTGTCTAATCATCCATCCACGTGTAGTTTCATCCTACTAACTTGTCTTGTGATAGAAGAATTATAGAAAAGAGAAAAGTGTATAGCGGTGTGTATCTCGGCAGTGGTTGGTTTGTTGAACTAGTGCAACAGCTGGCGTGTGCGTGGATCAAAGCTATCAGATGCCTGCTCAGTGTGTGTAGTGTTCTCCTGGCAATCCAGCTCTAATTAGCCCTGCTACAAGGGACGGAGAGGAAACATGCCAGCCACACATTTCAATTATCCTCAGATGATGGCAGTAACCTGTGTATGTGTTTGTTTGTTTATTTTTCTACAATGCACAATCAAAGTGTTGGAAATTGCACAGGGAATAATACTAATAAAAATAAAAGCTATTAAAACTCCTTAAGGGCGAGGATAACTGTAACTTTCATCTTTTCATCACTCCCGCTTAATGGTACCGCCATGTTATTAAACACTGCAGTGTATGGCTGTTAATGTGTTGTTGTTTGTAACATATTCCTAGCACTGCACATTTTTCGGGCATCAAAAATGAGGAAGCTGACAGAAGAATAAAGGTTTTTTTTCTTTTTTTTAAGTCTGAGACGACTGAATCTAAAATGTTTTGACAGTCGTCTCTTTTTGATGGCTACCTCGAGCCTGAGCGCAGATGGCAACTCTCGATCCTCTGATAGGCAGAAAATGCTGTAACAAAAGGACCTCAATCAGTCCCTGTGGAAAACGGAGCTTCATCTCGTCCCCAACATCACTCTTTACATGCTGACGTACACAACTTTGTCGCAGCGTTGCTCAGCACCCAACAGCTGGTTTGTTTGAAGGTAGTTAAAAGACAGTTGTCAGAAACTCGAGCCCCAGGCCAACAGTTGCTATAGAAACAAGACATATGCATGGTACCACCCCCCCATCCTCCACAACCCTCTTCCCCATGCCACCCCCCCAACACACTCCCAGTCCCTCGTCACACTGTGATCTTCTACTGCCAGCACCGATCCAGAGCTGATGGTAAAAATAGAACAGTATAAGGACATCCATATTTCATAGAGAACAGCCACGAACTACAGTAGATTGCATCTACAACTGAATCCTCCTGAGGCTGTCTGGTTTTTAAGATGATTTGTATCTCACAACAAAAAAAAAGTAAAACAGAGACAAGTGTGCAGATGAGTTTTGCCAGTTCTCTTGAGGTTGTATTCATAAACCTGAACAGCTAAAAGCTAGAGGGATAATCATACCCTCATCTCAGGGTTCAGATTGTGGCTGCTGAAGAAAGTACAACAAAGGTGAGGAGTGATTGCAGAGGGATCGGAGGGATGCACTGTGCTAAATTGATGTGGCGGTGTCAGTTATTGCTCGGAGGTGTTGCTCTTCGTGTGCAGTCACACATAATGGCACCACGTAGTATACTGTATTATGAGCCACACAAGCAGAAGACACCTTATAAATGTTTCAGGCAGAGATGAAGAATAAAATCTGTTTCCTTCTTAGTAGATTTTTATTAGTTAGTTAGTGGGGGCAGCTTTCTTAAAAAAAAAAAAAAAAAGAAAGAAAAAACACAATCCAGTCCATGTTAATTAGGTCTACAGTTCTGTGTGCTGGTAAACCAGAGGAAGTGACATAAATAGACATTATTCATACTGTTAAGAGGAAACTTCACAGCTGTGAATATGATGATTTTCTGAAACTAGGGCACCTATGCTTTTTTTTTTAATTGGTGTTTTATGACTAGAGAAAACTGAGAAAAAGCCTGTAGACTTCCCAATACTGCTCTTAAGGAGGAATCCTACAATAACCGTAATGCACTGTGTATGTCCAGTCGGCTACTAACAGTGTGTTTATGGCACACAGGTGACGAGAAGTGGTTAGTGATCAGTGTTATATCTTTTTACTAAGGCTTATTTTCATTAATAAAATATTTTTCCACATTGAGTTTAGGTTTATTGTACCAGCACGTGAGAATCATACAACTAATGGTGCGCTGGAGTCAGTTTTGTGGATCATTGCAAACTTCCTGACAGTCAATACACCTCCCAGTGTGCCATCTCCATTTCAGCTTAGTTTGGGAAACAACTGTGGGTGAAGGCATGCAAAACTGCAACCAAACTGTTTTTTTCTTCATCATTTTGGAGGAAAAGGAACCGGACACTGGATTGTGCTAAAAAATGGATGTAGTCACAAGTTACAAGTAGCACAGTCGCTCAGATTTTCTGTCTACATTAAGCTAAAAATTCAGAATCTCAGCCGCTGAAGTTTATTTGTCAGGCTGCGGTTGTGACATCGCTCTAGTGGTTACTTCCTCCTCCACACTCTGTTGTGTTTGATTCCACAACATGATATTCAGACACACATCATGGTTTCCACATTTTCCACATCACTAGCATAACACACATTTGTTCCTGAAGGCACTATTTGAATGTATGTCACTATGCACATGAACAATATAGTTGAAATCAAATGTAATTTTTAATTTTTACTGATGTTACATTTCAATTATGCCTTTCTTTACAATCTTTATAATCAGATGTTGACATATTTGATGGTCATTTAGTTTAGATTTATCACTCATATGTGATATGTGATGACTTAAAACTACGAGTAAGCCCCAACCTTGTTAGAAATGCTCCACTAAACTCTCTGATCTCTGAGGAGTACACTTCTTAATCGTTGTTTCAGCTGTGGTTCGTTTTTATGAGCCATTTCGGAAATACTGAAAATTTGTGTGTGATGCATCACGCTTCAGTAAATCTTAATAATTCAACACAATATCACACAGCAGACTGAAGTAAAGGGTCCAATGAAGGCAATAACAGCAGCTCCTTGTGTACTGCATGACATTGTATTAAAGTAGACTGTCTGCTGTTGACAAAGCGCCAGAATGACAAAGCGACAGAGGCGTTTTTAAAAAGCGATTTGAAGCTTACTTTTGACATCATGTGATATACATTAATGGCATACTGTATCAGTTGTACTAAATGTGATTCCTTACAGTTACTCAGTACAGTAAATCCATAGGAAATGTGTTCAATGACAGCTGCAATGAATAAACTAATAGAATAATTCCTCAATTAATATGACGAAAGTTGAGTTGACCTCTCCTAGCAACCGCTACTGCAAAGTGCGTCTGTGTGAGACTAATTAATGAAGTGATGATAAAATTGCAATTTAGTCTGATTGTCAGGCTGGGATGCTGGGAAATTGATTTTATTAAAAAAAAAAAAAAAAAAAGTAAAGGATGTCAGATGTTTTAAACTGATGATAAATTAATTCTGAAACATTCATTAGACATTTGTAAAGTGTTCCAAGAAATGCACGCATGTGATTTTAAGTTAAAGGAATCCACAGAAGAGTTGGTAGAAAGCTGTGAAAATGAGAACAGAGGCGTGTGGTAGTTTAAATAAAAGTGCAGTCAGTGATTGTGACATTAGAAATTATTCAACCTGAGCGGCATTTTCAAAGTTGCAGGGGAGGTGGAATATATTGCTCGGCTAATCATTTGTAGAGGTCTATTTTCTGAACAGCGATGGCTCTATCTATAATTTATTTATCCACCTACCTCAGTGGATTGTGGCTTTAAAGAGCGTATTCACACTTCTCATGTATCATGTATCTGCAACATTAGAGAGAAGATAAAACGCCTCCACTCACATCCAATCATCATCATGGCCACCGCAAAGATTTTCTCTCCATCTGTGGTCGGGGCAATGTTTCCAAAGCCGATACTTGTCAGGCTGGTCATGGTGAAGTACAAGGAAGTGATGTAGACAGAGTCCTTGTTCGGGCCACCCTCCCACTTCCCTGAGCCGCTGGCGTTGAAGCGGTATGGCGTGCCGACTGTCTCAGCCAGGATGTAGAGCCAGCTGTCCATGCGCACGATGTTGGTCTCTTCATCGATAACCTCGTAATCACCGATGCTGTACCTGCAGAGTGAAGAGGCAGAAATAGACAAGTATGCATTAAACATCACATTTCACACTTGACTAGCTATTTACATTTCAAACCTTTGAATTAGCTGGTGTCTGAAAGTTTAGAAAAAAAAGACTTAAGTATAAATGCATGGGTAATCCAACCAATGGGCAGCTATCACAGCTTAAGGCTGAAACCAATGCTTAAATGTAGCTAGTGCTAGCAAAGGTCGCTATGCTGGCTAATTTACTTGCATTCAAGAATATCTACTTNGACTTAAGAATAAATGCATGGGTAAACCAACCAATGGGCAGCTATCACAGCTTAAGGCTGAAACCAATGTGGTGGTACCTTAAATGTAGCTAGTGCTAGCAAAGGCCGCTATGCTGGCTAATTTACTTGCATTCAAGAATATCTACTTCTCATAAGAAATACTAGGTTAATCATACAATTCAGACCTTCTAATAATTGTGCTAGTGGTTATTTTGGTAGCTATCCTTCTGTTGATAAGTTGCAATTTTAGTAAATTTAATGATACTTCCTTATGACACCTGTTA
>JANJYP010155253.1:0-10787 GCA_024605115.1 Rastrelliger brachysoma
TTTTTTTTTGTCTTCACCTTTACAGTTATACTGCTGTTGCAATGCCAATGCTGTACAACACTCGCTACAGTTCCAGGAGACGAGTCACAGTAATGATCTCTGTGGTGTGGGTACTCTCATTTGCCATATCATGTCCCCTGTTGTTTGGCTTGAATAACACAGGTAAGAAAGAGTAAAATACACTGCTGCTGCAGTCTTTAAATAAAAAATGTTTTTAGTAGTGTTGACTAAAATGGTAGAGCGATTGTGCTGTACTGTATTATTCATGGGTGTATCTTCTGCACACAAATACTTAGCTTGCATATCTTTTAAATGTTTGTCCATATTTACACTTGCCACAATACAGAAATGATTACAACCTATCAAGAAATAGTTTGCAAAGTTTTATAGACTCACCTAGTGAAACAGTAGCTCATACTGAGATGTAGCTGCCTTTAGCTATCCTGAGCCTTTCAGGTTGTTTATACCACATATCAGGGGCCTTAACTGGGAATTAAAGTTAAAGCTGGTTCTGATTAAGGACTTTTTAGGAGGCGCCAACTTGTTGCTGACCAGCTCCCTTGGCTCGCTTTCTGTCACTTTGAAGCTCCACTCATCCCTCAGAGCGCCTTGATGTAATGTTGATTCAGCCGGGAGTCAGACGTCTGGAGTTGTGAGCCCCACAACCATTTTTTGAGTGAGCGGTGGCTGCAGATCCTGGCAACATGAGATGCAGAAAACATGAAAGGAGACACCATAGCAGCAGGAACCACTGAAAATTTAACACCAACTACAAAATACAAGCGATCAACAAAAGGTTTAAACTATAGCAGCTCATTTTTAAAACATTTCTATTTTTTACAGACTATCACGACCATTGATTTCTTTCGTTCAACTGCACAGTGATTTTTGCTGTCATGTGTGAGCATACACACTCATTCGCAAATGAGTGCATGGGAAGCATCTAACATCCATATTGCAGTTAAGTGACAAACTCCAGGATTTGACATGTAGACAGGGAATCAGACCCCCAACCCTGTGATTAATGGACAGACCGCTTTACCTCCTGAGCCACTGGCACCCTGTAGTGTGAAGATAACAAGTATCTAACATGAACTGCACAATGAGTGTGACATCCACAGCGTATCCATGACAACTCAGTTGTTATCTGTGCATGTGTGGACACAATTGTTGCCTAATCTGAGTCTCCTTTTACATTCTCAAGTTAACTTTGTGCATTTTGGTTTTGAATCCAGAAGCTGTCACCTTGGCATGCGCTGGTATGAAGGGAGCTTAAGTGATGTAGCTCTGGGCAATTTTAGCTGGCTTTAAATTTTCAAGCAACCAATGCAAATAGTCTGAAATGGGGTTGATATGATCTTTACATTTGGCACCAGCCAGAATCCCTATGGCAGCATTCTGGATAAGTTATAAGGCAGCTCTGAGTGAGGTAGGAATAAAAAGGGTTGCTGTTATCGAAGTAATGGGAGGGGGGAAAGAAAATTGTGTGAATGACCTCCAAGTGTGAGTAGAGTGGTTATAGTTTTGGATGACTTGCCAAGGTATTTTAATCAAACAGCAACTTTCAGTTCCTACCTGTGAGTGCAATCTATAGCAAGTTACTTGTTTCATTATAGAAAGTTTCAATGGCAAAAAAAAACTTAACAAAAGATCATTTTTGGCTGAAATCCACAGTGTAAAGTCTTTATTTGCCCTGTGCTTATCTCCACAGCTACTCGTGATGAGTCTCTCTGTGTGATCGCCAATCCGGCCTTTGTAGTGTACTCCTCCATCGTGTCCTTCTATGTTCCCTTCATCATCACACTGCTGGTTTATGTGCAAATTTATGTGGTTCTGAGAAAGCGCAGAAAACGTGTCAACACAAAACCAAAGCAGCGTGTATGTCAGGCTGCTGACCCCGATGTTGCCCCCTCGCTGAAGGTGAGCTGCTTTAGCAATATTGCTCCTGTTTATGACTAACACTTTTATGGGTTGAATATGATGCTGAATTGATTTATGCATATTATATATATATAAATATCTTGTTGTACATGCCCAATATAGTTCTGCCCTTTGAGTTTATTTGTTGTCTTCATAAAACTGCGGTCAATAATTTTATCAACCCATTTATACTAGATGGTTTAATGGGGAGGCATTGTATTACATAACTATATACCGTAAAAGGGAAAAACACAAAACAGAAGAGGATTGATTTTCTCTTGAAAAAAAGTATGGTAATTGAAAGGACAAGGCTCAGTTTCACCCAAGGCATTGAAGTGTTTTCCCCTACATGTAAATTAAATACTGCATAACTGGTTGTATCCAAGAAATAAGTTTAGATCTTAATGTTACATTTATTGACACATTTCAGTGCTGAAAAGTCACCATGCAACACTAATTACGATGGCCCTGAAATGACCTTTTGCTTTTCTGGTTATTGATTTTACTGATGTAGTGAAACTCAATGGGCTCTGCACAGGAAGGCATGTAATGCTTTTGATCCAGCGTACTACATTACTCATGTTCATATAAGGTTTTACCCTGCATCAACATGGATTTTTTTATGTGCATTTGCATGCAAAATAGACATAAGCAACCAACATACTATACATTACTATACAAGTTAATGATCTGTGAGGTCATTATATGGCAGCATGTTGATAAATGACAAACATAATCATTGTGGAGTAAAAGAATCTAATTTCAGTTATGTTTCATATATGCTATTATTTGTTGGATGAGTTTATTTCATTCCATTGAAGTAATCTCAGCCAACAGTTCATTATCCTGTCATTTTAATGGAGTTAACTTTCAGCTGTAGTTGAAACTGCAGAAGAGATTTGTGCTAAATGGTCTTTCTATGCCAGAGTGTAGCCTTATTTAACCTGGGAGGCAGTTGGACCTGTGCTTCGACAGCTCTTCTGTCAGTTATGGCTTGACATTGTACCCTCCCCGCGCCTGACACAGCTGTTTTCATTTCAGGATAAGTGCACTCATCCAGAGGATGTGAGGTTGTGCACCATGATTGTGAAATCTAATGGGAGTTTTCCTGTCAACAAGAAGAAAGTGGTACGTGGTCTTTTTTGCTCTTTTCATCTTTTGTTCACAGCAGGGTCTTTTCCTCCTTGAAACGTTTAATTGTTGGAAACATATTCATTTTGCCTGTAAAAGATTTAGCAAGGTGTCACCTTGAGTTTTTCCTCCATTACTCAGATAAAATGTAGCTTGAAAAGGCCTGTCTGCCTCTGAGCGCAGCAATTCAAGTATAATAGTTCACCTACTTATCTACCCTTTTTATCTGCTACCTATTATTTTAAATGTCTCTCCTTTTACAAAAACCTAAATGAAACAGTATGATGTGAATCCATGTTTTTTCTGCTCCTCCTCACCTCACTCAGATATTTATTAAAGATGCAGCCAACGAAGGGGAGGATCTAGAGCTGGATGAGCTCAACAGTGGCAGCAGCCAGAAACAGAAGCAGCAGCAGCAGCAGTGTGCTGTTGGAGACACCATGTCCAGTAGCCATCAGCCACTGACGCCCAACAAGGCCAACACTAGCCCCACCTCCTCACCGCCCACCCCCCCTGAAGACAGCCAAAAAGCAGAAAAGAACGGAGACCCTACAAAAGAGGTCATGGGGGAGCCAGCCCCCATTGTGGCTAAAGCCTTCCAGACGCAGGCCTTACCTAATGGCAAGACTCAGACCTCTGTGAAAACCCTGAGCAAGAGGAAGATCTCCCAGCAGAAGGAGAAGAAAGCCACTCAGATGTTAGCCATCGTCCTTGGTAAGTTTGTTATTGAAGCTAAAAAAAAAACAACATTTGGCAAAAATTATTTAGTCAGTTATGATGAAGTTAAGATTAAATTAAATGCAGTTTTTTTATGAGTTCACACATCAGAGTGGTGTTGACACTACAAAATGAAGCTTGTCACAAGTAAATGTTTTTGTTTTTTGCCAATTCAAAACAATGTGTAATCATCACATCACATATCAAATGAATATTTTGTCAATCTCAAATATCTGCTTCTGTTATAATGTACAACATAATTTTATACTATGCAATTTAGAAACTTTTTTTTTTTTTTTGCACAAACTTCTAGATATGTCAGGTCCTCAGCTGCTTCTGCATGGGATTTTATTTACATCTAAAAATTTGGTAAGACCTAAAATAGTGTGAAAAGACAGGCCAGACAAGACAGGCAGTGATGCAACTGAAAGAAATCATTCTGATACTTAAATTTTAGAGTCCAACTCCTCTGTATGTCACCCACAGTTGGGTGTTCAATATGGGGATGTCAACTCACAACTATAAGAACATTTTTGGTATTGGTATTTTAGTCTATAGGTGAATTTCCATAATAGAATTACTCTCGTCAGATAGATCTGTGTCAAATTTTAGTAACTTGCGGAACTGATGGTGAGCACAGCCTTGGAATAAGTTAAACATATACTGACCAGGGCATCTCACTCAGAGACTCTGACAGTGCTGACAGCCGCACCAACCCGCGGATATGAAGAGACATGATTACAAACCTGCATGGCAGCTAGCAGCCAATTAGCGTGACTAGCATTTTATCAGAGCCTAGACTATAAAAATAGAATGTAGCTGTGGTGTCTCTGGTTTAATGGCATCGTGCTGGGCACATAACAGGTGTGTGTACTCTAAAATACTTCACAACATGGATATAAAGTCACACAGGTGATGAAATGTTAGCCTAGTATGCTAATCCTACAGTTTATCTGCAATAACGGTATGCTGAATGCTTGAAACCAATATATTGCCAATCAGTGTGGTAGAGGGCAAGGGTTAGAAAGAGCTAGTTCAGTATTATGAGCCTGGGGTACATTATGCCAAGAGCGACTGTGACTAACACATTGAAGTCACTTAAAGGTTAAAAAAGATAAAAGATTGGCTAAAAGTCAAGCTACCTAGGGCAGACAGGCTAGCTCTGAACACCCACTGCTAAACAGTTCTCACAAACGATAGCTAAATTACAATTTTTCTGACTGAGTGTTGGACTATTGAAAGCCAAATAAACTGAAACTGACATAGTCTAATATAAGCGCTTCCTTAATCTTCATTTTACCCGAACCTCTCTGTCTTTCTCTAATATTTCCATTTTTCCCATATCTCCTCAGGTGTATTCATCATATGCTGGCTGCCATTTTTCATTACACATATCTTGAACACCCACTGCACAAAATGCAAGGTCCCCACTGAGATGTATAATGCTTTCACATGGTTGGGCTACGTGAATAGTGCTGTAAATCCTATCATATACACCACCTTCAATGTTGAGTTCAGAAAGGCATTCATCAAGATCTTGCACTGCTAAACTGCGACATCACTTGTTTGATCAGACTGAGGGAGGAATGATGCATAAAAAGCATTTCTTCAGGCAAATACCTCATCCTGTTAAGGAAAACGCACCACAGGGGGAAACTGCGATCTGCTTTTTAAAGTTATGGAGCTGAGTGACTGAAAAACTGACAGTGTCTTATTGAAAGGCATGTTGGCTCTATGTGAATTGTTTGTGGAGTCATCTTCTCCAAATCACTGAATGTAAAACAAGAAATGTCTGTAACATTGACCTGTTTCATGGAGAAAAGTACAAATGTAATATTGTTCTCTAAAATCATTGTGGTTGTCATGTAAGGAGCCATCTGTGTATATCACACACATACAAGTTGCAAACTGCTATTTATTGTGTGTGTGTGTTTTTGTGTTTTAATGATGGAAATCTGCAAATCTTATAGATATCAAGTCAGTGTTCATAGCAGTGTTAAAACTGATGCGTGAGCTCTTAATCTTAAAACCTATCACTGATTGGAATGTGTGTTAATGACAAGAGACAATTTATTCAATTCACACACTGTATAATGTGGCTAAGCCAATATCCACATATTTGCAATTTTATAAATTGAAAAATCATATATTATTATTGTTATCATTATTCTTATCATTATCATAATTTGCTGTATATAGTTTCTTTCTTAACACATTAACTGTGATTATATGCCTGCAATGAAAATGTGATGCATGCTACACTGCTCCTCTACTCGACTTCTCATGAAATGTATGTTTAACAAAAAAATTACAAAAGATGTTTAATAAATGGAGTAATGAGACACTGCAAAGGGCCATATGAATATCAGTGTTCACTGTGTGTATACAGATACACCCATAAATGTTATTTTTCAGCAGTCTCCCTCTTATTCCCAGGATTGGTTTGGAGTTTGACTGATGTCTTTTACTGGAAGTTACTCTGCTGCACTACTACAGTAAGCAGTTGCTGCAGTGGCAAACCTGATAATGACCTATGTATGGACTTTGCAGTTTACAGATATATTCATATGGATGTGTGGAACCCCTGAATCAGCTCACAGGGGCCTTTTGTTGAGTAAGAATGAAGTGAACTTAAATGATATTAACAGCAATATGTCTATGTACTTTTGTTTCAGACAACAAATCCTGCATTATTTTAAATTTAACGAACTGAAATATGTCAGTTACTGTGTGAAAAATGCAAAGTAAACATAGGAGCACTGTCATGTAAATGTTCACAGTTTTTCATACTGACCCTTTCAATGTGCTTACAATGAAACTGATGGGAGGGGGCACTGATTATGAGCAAAAATGTGTTTGAGGGTTCAGTCATCTGAGTTACAAATTGGTTATCTCTCACAATTACAGTCCTTTTAGTTTCTCAGTGGACAGTGTTGTCTTATTCAGTTACAGTACAGAGGAGGACAGTAACTTTTGAATTACTGCTGAAACCTCACAGCTAATATGTAAAACTTATATATTTTTGTAAGAAAGTAGGACTATTGATTTTGTCCCTAATCATTTACATTGTAAGTACATTAAAATGATCTTTTAATTGTTAGTATAAACAGAATGACTGCAGCAAAAAAAAAAACCTGTTCCAGTACTTAAATGGGCCCCTGATTATTGTTGTGGAGATGTTCCTATTNTACTGCAGCAAAAAAAAAACCTGTTCCAGTACTTTAATGGGCCCCTGATTATTGTTGTGGAGATGTTCCTATTAGGAAAGGTTCTTTTGTTGTTTAGGATGGAAAAAAAAGTCAAAGTCCCAATGAAAATAAAAATGTGAACTTAAAGCTTTACAGTCTATTTGGTGTCACATGGCAAGTGTATCTCAGAAAATACATTCAATAGATGTATACTTAAGGGGTGGGCAGTGCTTTCATTGCAGTCCTCATGATAGGCCACAGTTAGACAGCCTTCAATTACAGCACATCACCTTTAAGGAATAACACTGTTAGAGCAAGCTAACATACAGGGTAAGAGCTAACATCAACAATAAGCGCATCATATTGAAGTTCCTGTGCTGCTGTTAGCAAATGCCCACTTGTAACAGAATCAAAAGGNTACAGTTAGACAGCCTTCAATTACAGCACATCATCTTTAAGGAATAACACTGTTAGAGCAAGCTAACATACAGGGTAAGAGCTAACATCAACAATGCTGCTGTTAGCAAATGCCCACTTGTAACAGAATCAAAAGGATTGTTTCCTCTGCAGGAACTTCAGAGTAATTTTTCCAGAGCCCTTGTCTCCACAAGAGGAAACACCCCTGAAGGATAGATCTTTTACAGGGTCAAAATAAGTCCCTGCCTCTGTGTATGTACTCCCGAGTGCAGCTTGAGGTTAACTCAGTGCTATTTGGGTATATTCATAGCGGCATGCAACTGCAACAGAAAGAGTCAAAATATGTGATTATGCAACAATCAAAACTGTTGCAGAATGATTACATCACCTCCAGAGTCCCAGTCTAATCAAGGTCCTACTCTATAATTGAGAGACAGGACCAAGTGAGAGGGTGTTCTTGTAAACTTCCTGCCTCCTAACATTTATGCAAAACTTCCTTAATGGAAATGGGACAAAAAAAAAAAAAGAATCGTGCTGGCGCTCACAAATGAAGACACAAATGTAGCGTTCACCCTTTTTTTCCTTGAAATGTTATGTTTGAATTTTAGGTTAATGAACGAATGTGAGGAAACTGATCTCCAGTGTGATAACAGTGAATTTCTACTGTGTCAAGTAAAGAGAAATGTATGGGTAAAAGTATTAAATTATGGTTATTAAAACTTTCACACATTGCATTTGCGTACATGACATTTATTTTAGAGGTGAGGATTAAAAAAATGAAAATTAAAGATAGTAATGGCTCTCTAGGAATAATTTGACAGTTGTAGAAATATACTTATTTGTTTCTAAAATTAGACACTCTCTTTTCTCTATGCTCAATATTATTAGCTTAGTTTAGCTTTCAATCTTTATGCTAAGCTAAGATACTCTATCTTTATGTATACTATATGGCTCCAGCTAAATATTTAAAATACATTCACGAGTACACCTTGTCTGAGCCTCTGCAAGAAAGTGCATGGATTTCCCAAAATGCTGAACTATTTACTAATTTGACACAGATTTATTTTTTTTTTTTAAAAATCTATGTAGCCTAATCATGATGAAGAATANATGTGCAAGAAAGTGCATGGATTTCCCAAAATGCTGAACTATTTGTACACTAATTTGACACAGATTTATTAATTTTTTTTAAAAATCTATGTAGCCTAATCATGATGAAGAATATTATATTGTCAGACTGCTGGACTCCCATGATACTGTAAAAGTCGCACAATGTTTAAGAATTCAGTCATTTATAGTTGAGTACTCTTCACTGTTGCAACGCACACACACACACATATATACCGAGTCCTGATTGGAACTCAAAAGTTTAAACTCATTTTTAATTTCCTCTTTTCTTGGTCATGCAACAGAGACAGTAGAGCGGGTGTTTTGTCAGTTTCACTGAGCTCCTTCAGGCGACGGCTGACTGCTGTGATGTACTTGGTGACACAGCTTAATGGTCTTACACCATCTCCTAGAACATTTAGGTTCTATTTGCCCCCAAGTAAAACACTATCAGAGTGAAGTTGTTATGAAAGAACCGGGACGCAGGTCTTTTTTATGACAAAGAAAAGACAAGAAAAAAAAGCAGTCAGCTGCTGTGAAGCTCATATTTCAGGTGGTCCTACTGGGACACAAGAGAATATAAGAAATTACTTAGTTAAAAAATGTATGTGCAAAAACCATGTCATATCATAATATTAAGTCACATGTAATCTTTTTACAATACCATCTATCTGTCTGCTCTACTGGCACAGATCCATCCATGTGTATATCCCTCTGCTATATATGGATCTCCCATAGTCCCATATGACACATGTATATATGGTATTCCTGTAATAAAATCCCTAAGGAGAATTTTCCACACCAATGTACAGGACCAGCACCAATCATGTCTGACACATCTTGCATGTTGGCACTGCTCCTGTCTTCATGTTATCTACTGAATCATTTTAATTAGCAGCTGTAGTGGTTAACAATTTGTAAGTATTATAATTTATGAATTCTGTTTATTTTCTGGCTTGTCATTTAGCTTAAATTAATTTTACAGTAAATGCACAAAATTATAGTTCATCTTTTGGTAATTTTGGAGGTTATTTGTATTTGTAATGCTTAAATGTCGGTTTTGATTTTTTGTTGTCTGTTTTTTTTGATTATGTAAATTATTAATACATCACTGTATCTGAATTTATTATCAGTGGAAAATTCACTGAGGAATTAAAACCTAATCTCTCCTGAATTCATGAATAATTAAGTGCTTGTTAATGTAAACACAATGAATGCAAGTACTGTTATACACAGTGACACACACATGCAAACATGTTGGGTGGTTGTTCTTTACAGTTAACAGAGTTTCAGTGGTAAAAGCAAGCTTTTTCATATCCACCTGTTTTTGTCATTCTGCAAACAGCTATGGTTCTGATCTTTCTTTTATCATCATTGCTGCAGGGCGACACCCGATGTTTCTGATTAAATTTCTGATTACATCAGGGGAAATCTCTGAGCGCTGACCAGCCTGTCCCCAGTCTCAACCCTTTTTTAGCCCCTAGGGCTCCAATTCAAGCATCACTGATACGCAGCTTTATTCTACTTTGGTGCTAACCACTACATACTCACACAGCCTGACAGCAGCACATTCACACATCCTCTCTTGTCCATGTCAATCTTTGGCCTGTCTCTTAATACGGCTGAACTGCATCTGAAATGACACATGGGCAAGCAGTGGTACTCATCNCCACACATCCTCTCTTGTCCATGTCAATCTTTGGCCTGTCTCTTAATGTGGCTGAACTGCATCTGAAATGACACATGGGCAAGCAGTGGTACTCATCTGTGATTTATGATTTTACACACTATAAAATCATAAATTGTTAAATCATTGATTCTGCTGTAAGAAAAAGTATCAAAGAGGACTTAAGTAACAAACCAGGTAACCTTAACAGTCATCTGTGCATTAAAGGAGATTCTGTAATGTGAAACACTGGGTCTCTGAGGGGAGAATTCCTCATGTCTGTCTCTTTTCGCTTCAACCTTCAGTGGGTATCTTCTGTCTTCACCTTTGTACACTCCTAGCTATGCNCTTCCTCATGTCTGTCTCTTTCCGCTTCAACCTTCAATGGGTATCTTCTGTCTTCACCTTTGTACACTCCTAGCTATGCTGAGTGACAGACAGGCACATCCAAAGATATTCCCAGAGGTTGGAGAAGGAGAGTTCAAGCTGAGGTAGGGTTGCCTCTTCGGGCAATAATAAGACTAATGAACTGAGTCATGATAGCTTTCCTGAATTATTAAAATCTTATAACTACAGGTACATAAATCCTCAAGTGTGATTGCTGCTGGACAATCAGCTAACAGCATTTATTCTGCACCTGG
>JANJYP010155274.1:0-17224 GCA_024605115.1 Rastrelliger brachysoma
CATATGTGCTTATATAGCTGGCAATAGCCAAGCTATCTGCCTTCAACAATTTAGTCAAGACTTCACATGCTTTAAACTTTGCCACATTCATGTTCCATCAGCTTTCCTCTGGCCAAATTGTGAACACACTAAGATATTTAAGATAAAAAACAAAATTGCAGTGGATATGCTTTACCTTTCATTTATCATCAGGCAGAAAATTCTACTTGTTTATATTTGTCAAAAGCAAAATGAGAGAAAGATATGACATTTACTGAACAATTTCATGTTCCCGGAAAGATTCTGCTTCTCTCTTAATCAGTACACGAGCCTTAGTGCCACTCTTTGACCATTTAAATTATCAAATGTGTGCAAATATAACTAGAGGCAAAATATCATAGAATTTGATATTTACAGTCTCCAGACAATCACACCTATTGATTTTAGTGTTCTGATGGCCTTTTAGATAGATATTACACAATATAACAGGGTGATGACATTCTTTAAGCCTATTATTACTCCCTGGAGGAGGAAATCTATTACTATACGTGATTTTTGTGTCATTCTGAGACAATCTTTATGTTTAGCACTAGAATCATCATTATGTTGTTTAAGCTGTGCACTCTAAAACACAGCAACGCAACCTGCATAATATTCTACAGATGTTGGTCCCAAGAGAACATCAGGCAAAAAAAAAAAAAAAAAATTAAAAAGGTTTCTAAACATGAATGTAAAACATAATCACGTCAAAAAGTCAGCTTATATCTTACCAGGTTTCACTGCAAAATTATCAGAATTTGATTGGCATTTGTGTTCTGTTCACAGCAATAAATATGGGAGTGAGCATATCAGCAAAATCATTAGGGTAGCAAAACCCTTTTTGAGCTATACCACAGATGGCAGAGCACTACTATCTCACTTCATGTGTGAAATGCTGTCAATGGACCAGGTAATTAAGACATAAATATATAATTTACTTTTTTGACATTTCAAACTGTGCCAGCAAATCTCGAGGCACTTGTGCCTTTTTAGGACATTGATTTACTAGGCACAGCAGTGAATTTGATCATTTCCATGTGACATTTAGGAGTGTGTGCTTGTGTATCTATCAGCATTCAAATGACTCAGTTTTTCTCTAATTATTTACAAGAAATTTAAAAATATGGACTAATTTCCTGAGCATAATGAAGTAAAAAAATCTGGATGAGGGCCATGAAATCTGGTTCCTAACTACTTGGGTGACATATGAATGAACACTCAGCATTTCCATCAATTATTAAATTAGTCACGATGGAACCAGAACTCACACAATTTGACACATCTTTGCTGGTTGAAGGCACAGCTGAAAATGTTATTTAGAAAGCTAAATGACTAATGCTATCATAATTACAATACCTATGCTGTCACATATCCAGTGAGTTTTGATTACCCTAATTCTCAGATTTCTTTTAGGTCATCTGGGGAAATAACAATTCTGCTGTCAGCTTGTTTTTTTCCCCTTTTTCTTAAATACACTCACATTTCACTACCCCTTAGGTCTGCAGTTTGGCTTCATCTTCAGCACTCAGCATTGCTTCTTGTGGTAGTTCATAGTTCATAGTGTTTATGTGAGCCCCATCAACGTTTCCCAAGATAATTTCCCTAAAACTAAAACAGTCAATCCCAAGAAATTCCATGAATACTAATGCTCAGCCTCTCATTTCGTAAACCCCATCAAATGCCCTTTCTGGAATTTTCCTTTCCCTCTGATAGGATTAGAGCTGTGTGTTTAGCAGGATAAAACGACTGAAGCACATAAAGTGCAAAGGCTGCATTTGTGGGTCAGTCCTCACCAGAATTTGAAATGCGCAAATATCAATTGAGGCCAGAGGAGCGGATGATCGATTTAGCACTTCCCTAGATAATGTAAATGACAGTAAGGGGAATTACATAAATCAGTCATGGAAAAATGACTTTGTTATGGAGGCAATATTAATAACTTTTAGGTCAAATATGACTTTCAGTGCTGCACAAGTTTTGGCACAGACTTGGCTTCCAGAGTATAAAAATGTGTGCAGTTTCCTTATGTAATTAAAAGAGATGAGGCAGTTTCATTAAGATATAATGAAATATATTAATTAATATGTTCTGAAATGAAGGCCTTTTAGCAGGAAGGAAGATATATATATATATAAAATCATGCTGTACTGTGCAGTTTCTTTTTCCAGCTTCCATTAATGCTGAGTCCACAAGACATCCAACTTTTCTTGAAACATATGACTGTTAATAATTTGAATGAATTACGCCATCAAAGCTCTTTTAGAAAAGTCAGTGTGCAAAAAAACAAAGCAAGAGGGTATAAAAATGCAAAGTCTTAATATTCACTGAATGGATGAGCATGTCTGAGCTCATAACATATATATATATATATAGTAAAACGCTCTACTTCCTCCATAGTGGCTCAATAAACTTACTAGCACTCAACACATTCACATATCATTACCATTCCTACCTATTAAATACAATAGTGTTAGCCATGCCTGCTTTTGGCGATGCTGCCTCTCCTCTGTAGCACTTTGCACTAATGAAAAGGTGTCATGTTAGCTCACACCATGATGGATTGAAAGAACACAGCCTACAGAGAGATCACTGGCATGGCTTCGCACAAGAGGGAGAGATTGCCGCTGCCAGTCCAAGGAGGAAGTCGTTTCACTGCCAGAAAAAAAAAACTCCAAGATGTGATTGATGCTGCTGAACCACAACCTCCAGGCAAACAAAATCTGAATAAGTCCCTCGTTGTCCTGCTGGCAGCTCCGGTATCAACAATTTGCTGATGAAATTTGGACAAGTGGGCATGATAATATCTCAGTATCACTTAATGTGTGTGTCAAAATGAAGCATTTTCAGATAATTGGGACACATTTTGCTTATATTTCATTTTTTTGTCTTTTATTATAGTATGTTATGACTGCAAACATCATGTTGCTTTAAAGTTAGGAAATTGATTGATCAAAACCAGTGATCTTGTGTGACTAAGAGGAATGTCCTTTGTTTCCCAGCCATAAGCATCCTAATTAGTTTTAGACTGTCAGTGAAATCCCAGTGAAAGTTTGGATTTGGCCGCTTTGCAGCTGCATGTTGGCATATTCACTCCCACTCATGACAGAATATGCCAGAAAAGAGTTATTTTCCCTGCTGCAAAACTTTTCAAACCTACAGAGAGTGTATATTATCCACTATCAACCTCGACCAGCTGTTAAAAATTGAGCAGGGGTTGGGGTGAAGTCACACACATTGTATACAAACATAAAGGGAATATGAAAACAAGTCTCCTATAGAGTTAAAGAAGACCAGTCTCTAACATGAAAATGCTTGTGTAGAAAATTAAAATCAGGTTTATTGTTCAAGTAAGTTTTTACATACAAGGATTTTTTGAGCGTAGGAGAAAAAAGAGCATGTACAAATTGAGAAAAATATAGCTAATACAAAAGACATATAAATATCAACATTTTACAACAAAGAACAATAAAAATTATCTTATATGTGACAAGAGCTGTAGAGTTTAAAAATATAGTGTAAATATATTGACATGCAAATGTACAAACAGTATGTGATGTGTAAGTATAGTACAATACAAGCACAAAGAATACAAATAATTGTGTTAATGTATCACATATTAGATGCAAAGACTTCACAGATAAGATTATAGATTTTACATTAATATGATGTGTACAGTCTATGAGTGGGATCGGATCCGTCAGTGAGGAGGGACTGGCCGTGACTTTTCATGCTCACCTCAGTGTCCTGGAGGCATGCATTTCCTGGAGGGATGTCAGGTTGCAGCCAATCACCCTCTCAGCTGAGTGAATAAACTGCTGTGGTCTTCCCTCGTCCTTGACAGTGGCAGTAGCATACCACATGGTAATGGAGGAGGTGAGGATGAACTCCATGATGGCAGTGTAGAAGTTGAGCTGACCAGGCTTTTTATAGCTACACAGTTTCAACGTGTTGGGAAAGACACTTATTTCCCAACACTTACTTAATTTCCTTCATAGCATTAAAGAAGATTGGTACCACAGTCATGTTTGTATAGTAAATATGAGGCTGCACTTAGATTAGCTTAGCACAAAGAGTTAGCCTAGCCCTGTACAAACGTAACACATCTGCCTATCACCTCCAAAGCTAAAAATCAATTAAACTAATTTTAAATCATTTTTTAATTCACACCAATATGTAGTATAAAAATAACACTTGGCTAGGTGCAGTGATGATCTTGATTCCCTGCAATCTACATAAACGTCCTTATGCATGTGTGGGCTTAGATGTGCCTGCCTTTGGAAAGCACTTTGGTGCAAAATCTGTTTGCTTTTTAAAGTGCTGTATAAATAAAATAAACTTGAAACTTGAAAGCCTGTACTGGTTGCCCGGCAACATCTCAGTGACATTAATGTTCCCAATTATTGCTCCCAGTCAGAAAATAGTGAGGAAATAATATTTCCCAAAATGTTGTATTGTTCCTTTAATTATTAGTCTTGTAAATTAAAATATCTATGAGCTGACTTGGGCTTACACCAAAAAGACAATTCAGTGTACCAGTGACTTGCTCGCATTAAAAGTGCTGCTTGCATTAAACTGAAGTAAAGGGAATTTTCAATATAATTCCATGGCATGCCACCTTGTTTACAGCGGAAAGCGCTGAGATCTTACCCATGATTCACTCCAGTGTAGCGTTTGGCAGTGCACCACATTAATCGCTGGGGTAATGGGAAGACAGGCCTATTGACCAGTAGTCCAATAAGACAGAGGGGCAGGACATACAAATCAAAGCTGTCCAGCCTCATATTGACCAGACTGTCCACAGGAAGCGAGATTCATTAGCTGGATGACGGGGGAATGAGGCAAGGACTGAGCGCAGGAAGGCATTTGATTCAGCTCAGAGTCTGCCAAACCTCGAAACGAAATAATGGCTGAATATGTAATATCTATTTAAAGGGCAAGACTCTTGCTAGTGGTTCACAGAGTGGACCACAACCTGGTGTCTACCTAAGCAAAGCATACCCAGGACCATAGAGAATGATTCCTTCTCTCACTGATTATCATTATAAACAACTCCTTTTCAGTTATGTTTGAAATGCAAAAGCACATCTTCAGGTGCAAACTGTACTTATTTCTACTATTTAATATAGAAAACAAAGTCTTAAGAATGTGAAACAGCTCATGAAATTGGTCTTGCCACTCATAGGATGTGCCCATCACTAATTGACCTGGACATAAACTGTATACCATTGTCCATTTAATGCCCTGTGACAGGAGCAAGTAGTGAGATTTCCCATTAGTGGGACAATCTTAAAGTTGAGGTTTTATTCATTTAAGTTTTTTTGATGTGCATTATTGACAGCTGAAATTAGAAATAAATTAAGCTGATTTACACAAGTAGAGCTTTCCTTCTTTGTAATTGAAGCAGCTCAAAAGCTGCAACTTCAGTCAAGCAAGAATTGATAGTAAAACCTGTGATTTTTCTGCTATAAGTCACAATACCAATTTCTTGTCTCTCATATCATAATGACTAGGGATGAACAGTAACTCAGTAATCATACTGATTATTAGCTGTTAGCAATAATACATCTGCTATTGATCTTTGTTTTTGTGTGTTTTTTATTTTAAATTTACAAAATATATATGGTCCTCTAACCAAACATTTCTGCTGCATAACCCTTTCACATGTTTTGAGTTTTTTGGGTTGTATCAAATCTGATGAACATCTGTGTGACAGAAAAACATGAAAGTAAACTTGATGTTTGTAACAAATATACAGATTTTGAACCATTTACCACACTAACTCTTTATGGTAATGAATATGAGCATCACTCTGTCATTGACCACCCCTGTTCATGAAGTACACTCTCAGGCTGAGACTGTCCCCTTGTGGGCAGAATGGTGAACATCTCATTGCTATGCTGAGGGCAAAGTCAGAAGGTCACAGGTTCCTGTTGTTATGCCACAGTGATCAACTGCAAGCCTGAAATATGTAAAGAAAATGTAATTTCTTGGGAAATGTTAATCACCCTGCAGCCAAAAATCTATTTTTCTTCTTGTTGCAGTTGGTTATTTGAGCTTCACTGTGATTGTGTTTGTGTTTGAGTTTGACACTGCACGGTTGCTGAAAGTGGAATTTTCTCTGTGCTTGCCAAAAATCAAAAACCTGAATTGAAGGTGGTATTTGGTATTTGGTAATTCTGTGGTTCAGTATGCAACACACATTAGTGATAATGGACTTTTTAGTGAAACCTAGGTCACATTAATGTTCTCATCAGTAAATTTGATAAATGAAATTAACAATATTTGCATATTTTCAGATTCTGTATTTTTACAGACAAGGAGATTTTTAAGAAAGCAACAACTTTTATTAACACCATGTCAGCAACAAATGGTTGCTCTAATGCAGTATTTGTCTCCAAACATGCCTGGGGCATCATTAAACATTGGATTTCGGTTTTTGGTTTCTTGTTGTTGTCTGTTTGTTTTGTTTTTTTGTGATTGATGTTTTCTCAGATCTGGTATGACTGCTGCATTAAGTAGGTTATAGATCACCCAATTCTGTTTTATACCTTTCACTCAACTTTATTTGAACTCATAATTACATACACAGGTTTTACTCTTCTTTCTGGAATGTATTGCCAATAAACATAATTTGCATGGAAAACAGAAATACGGGGAAAGGCATATAAAATATGAATAATGAAATCAGGTTCATTTGTGCGCGTGTTTGACGTGACGTCAGTTTCAGGCAGACACAGACAACCCGCACTAATGACCAGTTACTTTGATTAAGTTTGTGCGACTATTCGGCCCATTGTACCACCTAACTGCCAGGTCATTTTTGACCAGGGAAGACCACAGATGTTCAGAATTTGAATATCCACAATGCACTTCAGTATAATGCTCAGTTTTACTTGGGATTGGGATCGGCAGCATCCATGTTATCTCTGGAAATGAAATAAATCAATAAGCTATTTCTGACATAAAAAATTGTAAACGGGTCAAATTTGACGCAGTGACAACAGGAGGATCAAAACTCATTTAGGCTACTCATTATCGTGTCACCTTCTCATTAGTCTCATTTGGTTGATAATAAATGGAATTGGGTCAAAACGCAGTTTGATAAATGGATTTCATTCAATGATCCACATGTCACTGCGCTATCACCTTTCAGCGGACCTCTGGCTATATTTTAAATTTACCTGGCAACAGCTGAGGTAATCCACTACTGACAGCATGTTACAGGTCCGGCAGGCTGGCAGACGCCACGGAGGAGCATCAGGGCGAGACACAATCACACCGAGTGTCCACCATCAGTAAGCCTGGTTCATCATCTTTCACTCTTCGCTGTTTGCTTTCTCTTCATCAGCTACATTAATCCGCATTGTGTGCGTGTTTGTCATTAAACCATTGCAGCAGGGTTTGTTTTTTTTTTGCTTTTGTGTTTATTTCGCGATGCCACTGTTGCTTTGTGGTGGCCTGTAGTGATGACAGTGTTTCGACAGATGGGCTGCTGCAGGAAAATGTGTGCGTTATGTGTGCATTATCATTGCTTTTACACTGTGAGCATTATTGCTGTGCTGATCACTCTCATTTGAGCCTACCCGGAGAAATTCCCGGGAAAGCCAATTAATTAAGGAAAGCGGCCAATATATAATCTGTTGTGTAGAGCTCATTCAATCTCAATATATACAATTCAAACGTGTAATTCAAGGTATATAGGGTTCAATAGCGTTCATTAATCCATTATCAGTGATTAAACCGTGGTTTAGGCTGTGAATGTGGTTGTAATGTAATGATTTTAAGAGCTATCTAATGACAGATATACAGTCATGCACGTTAGCTTAAACGTTTTCAGTTTTTGTTGATATCCTCAGCTAAAATGTGAAAATGTGTTCTTAGTATTTCCCCCTCTCATGTAAGCTATGTTAATGGAGTGGACAAAATAATAGGGACACCATTCAGTACAGTACACACAGTAGCCTATACTCCATTACACCACCACCCACTACAAATGATAAACAAAGTAGAATTATCACTTTTTTTGTCAACAAAAACTGAAACTGAATATAAGCTTCATAGATGTAGAATTTATGGCAGAGCTAATGTACTGCATTACATTAGGTGTTCTTAATGAAGTAAAAACAGTTTACAGTATACCACAGAAGAGTTAGCTGTCATCACTAAGGCTGAATCATTGTGCCTATTGCGTAGATGTATTTAATTGATTTTGTTATAGATGTTCTTCATGACACACACATATATATATAAGTATAATTTTATTTATTTATTTATGATCACTGGGACCTGAGTACAGTATTTCTTTCCTTTTCACATACCCACATGGCTTGGCTGAAATGACAATAAATAAAAATCCTTGAAATAATTGAATGCTCTCCTTCAAAGCCTACCACTCGCCTCTCTGTTGTTTTTTTTTTTTCACATAGGTGATTGTATGTTTTGGTCAGCTGCCTCCTCTGTAATACGGCCTCCTTGACCTGAGTGACAATCAGAAGATGCTGCTGTCAAGCACGTGTGGAGAAATGTAAATGTGACTCACATGGGTGGAAGCCATACCTTATGAGGGCGCTCATTTGTACCCACAGCTGTGTGCTCTGTTGTAAGTATGGGGCATTTAGGGCTGCAACTGACAATTGTTTTTATTGATTGATTATTGATTATCATCAATCTGTTTAATGACAGTCCTTAAATGGCTTTTTTTTTTATGACAAACAGTCCAAAAACCTCAAAATATTCAGTTCACCATAGGACAAAATTGTTGGAACTAAGAATAAACATCAGATTGTTAATCTCTTGAACTAACTGAATCTCTCTGTATTGAGATTTTAAAAATGGCTCAGTTTCTCATGATCTGTTTCAAATGCAGCTGTGTTCTGAGGAGCATCCAGCTGGGAAGTGAGGGTGCCCTGAGGTGGAGCCATGGGTTGTGGGGGGAGCAGGACCGATGCTCTGGAGCCTCGCTACCTGGAGAGCTGGACCAAAGAAACTGAGTCGACATGGCTGACCAACACGGACACTGATATTCCCCTATCATCCATCCATAGCATCCCCTCTGAGAACTCAGAGGTCAGCTTCACATCTGAGAAAACAATCAGTCCTGGTAAGAAGAAATTGTTCTCCTTGCAGAAACAAACAATAATTTAACCGATGAACTATGAATAATACACATCAGATTGTATGAATTAGCACTCAATCAAGTAGAAACAGTGTGGAAACTTTGTTTCTTTTTTATAGAGACTACATTAAAACGGCACAATATTCAGTTGGAGTCAGAGTCATATTCTATAAGTCATTATCCAGAAGTCCTTTTTACTCTTTAACATCAAAGCGAAATGTGGCACATGTATGTGTCAGTCTATCTGCTCTTCCCTGTAGGAATCATTCAGAGGTTTTGCAACAAGAATTCATTATGTGGATGGGAAATTGAACTGAAGATGAAAAGCAGTTGTGATGACCCTCATATTGTACAAAGACTGTGTGTAACACACAAACCTTTGTTCTTCTATTGTGCTCTCAGTGTCTTCTCTCTACATACAGCGCTAATTCTATTAGTGTTTGTTTATTTGTCGTCACCCAGGATTTTCTCCTGAACTATGGGTGCATTTATCTGTGAAGTCTGGAGGTGGTTATTCAGTAAATGGGCATAATAGGCTACATCAAAAGCTACTGTGCTCAAACAGGACTTTGCTCTCATGGCAACAGATACAGCTGTTAGTCAATGCAGGCAGAGGAGCCTTGATGTAATTGTGAAGACCTATCCGGTTAAGCTCTACTCCAAAGAGATAAAACAGATTCAGAATTGTTCAAATTAATCAGCAGCTGTATCATACTGTGGTGCCACAATAATGTAACATTTATGCACATCTGTTAGATTTAGATGCGGTAATGTTTTTTTAATTATTATTCTACCATGCAGAATGTCACACTGTAAAATAGAAAAATATGAATGCATGTTTTCTGACTTATCACATTCACAGCATGTACATGTAAAATACCACCACTTGGTACACTTACCCCCATTCAACACTGTGTCAGAGAGGTTTTCAGTCCTCACTGCTTCACACCTGTAGTCCAGTTGACTGCGGGGATGACAGTAATGCACATAAAAGCTTTTTATTAGTTTTCATATGCAAGGCATGCTTCTTAATTTCTACTAGTGTGCTTAATAGGGCTAAAATACAATATTTATTGTTATATGATTTATTAATTAATCAAATCAAACCATAGTAATGGGGAATTAAAAACTTCACGCACATACATAAATATAACCTCTGTTCAAAAAGCCGAAAGAATGCATGATGAATTAATAAAAGGGCATTTAGTCTGCCTTAAAGGTTGTGAGAAAATCATTTAGTTTCATTGTTCTAGAGGCAGAATGAATTAGTGTTTTTCCTTCGTGTATAATTTAAACAAAGCAATTGAAATGGCACAAATTCCATAATTAAAATCACTACATGAATAGGGTTATGTGTAAACAGAATTATTACAGGTGAATGTAACATCTTTCCTATTGTTAAGTGATTTTTAATTATTTTATCCATTTTTTAAAACAATTTGTCTCTCAGCTTGCTCCATTTTTTGATTGTATTGTTCCCTCAGACCCATAAATGCTCTTAATTCTTTCTCTAATGTTATCCAGTTGGAATAATTTATAAATCATTTGAATATTCCTATCTTTTTTGTAGCTTTTTTACATGGAAATATATTTTTAAAAAGGTCAACCACCCAACAGCCTGTGGGCCTCTTTAACTGTTCATGTGTACTCTGTACCTTCATGTACTTTACAGTCTTGACAGGAAACACCACTACTGTATCATTACCGGTTACTGTCATAAAGTTGGTAAATAATATTTTTACATGTGAGGTTTTCTTATATTTCAGTTCCAGATTTCTTTGAGGATGGACTCCCTCCTCCCGCTCAGGCATATCTGAAGGTCTGCTCAGCTGTATCTGAAGCCAGTCTGAACGACGTTAAACCCAGCAGCCCCCCTGCAATACTAGCCTCTCCAGCACAGGAGACGGTGTTAGCGTCATCTGGCACCACGGTGCAGCGCAGGAGCATCCTACACACTGAAGAGATTGTAAGTCTGTCTCCTGTCAGGGTTAAAGTTAGGAATATCAAAACATAGGTAGCTCAGGTAGTACAGTACAGTGTCATTGCGCCACAATTTGCAATTTGAACAAACTTTTCATGTGTCAGGTGCTGCATTTTAACATCTTTTTTTAAAACACTTTTTAATTCTTCACACTTAACAGACAAAATGGCAGGACAATCGCATGTCCACCAAACAGGTGACCATCACAGTGACACAGAGCATCCATCATGTGGACAAGAACGGAAAGGTGAAGAAATCCCTCACCACTTATGAGGTTATGAAACCTGTGGAGACACTCAAACAGGTGGCCACACAAAACACCTGAGCACAGGGAAGAGAGGAAGAAGCCAAAGAAAAATGATGACAACTGTGAAAAACTGTTGGTGGACAAAAAATTAAAGGTGAGCTGGATGAAAGCACAAAATGGATGAGTGACTTTGCTCTGAGTCGTCAAACTGTACAAGTGCAGATTCAGCGTTTGAAAATCATGGCTCGTTCTAAAAAAAAAAAAAAACTCCATAGGTTGTATTGTACTTATTACTGTAAGATGTATTTTTATGGTGCCTATTAAAATAATGTTTTAATGTATTTTGACAGTCACAGAAAATATAAAACATGACATTTCCCAATAGGAAATCATAGCACAGTATGATTACATAAAAATCATGAAAGGAAAAATTAATACATAGCATGTTTACATACATGAAATCTTTAGAGGACAGTTTTGAAGGAAATACAGTATTATTTCACATTTCTGATCATCACAAATTCTAAATATATTTTTACATTCTTAAACAACATGTGGTCGCTGCTGTCTTAATATCTGTATGGCTCAGGAAACTGAATGGGGACTGATTGCACTATACACAGTGAAGTGTGGACGGGAGTTTGTGTTCATGTAAAATTTGTCTTAATAAATTCTGTTTTGTACAGCACAGCGTCTAACTTTCTTATCCTGCCATTTGTGTTTTATTATGAGAATAAATAATCCTTATTTTAAATGACTTCATATTACATGCTTAACGATGTTCAGTTTTAATAAGACAAACCTGGAAAGAACACAATGGCACTAAAAGGAATTCAGATGAATAAACATGCACTTTTCGTATATCAACATTAAAAAAAAACATGTAGCATCATCTCTGGCAGCTTGTATTCTCACTTGAATGGATAAATAATTGCAGTATCCTGATGCTGCTGTTGCTCAGTAAGCGTAACAGCAGCCGTGGGGTCAGCTCTGTACTGACAGCGTGTGGATCTGCTTCTGATGGTCATAATGGATATGTCCTGATCTGAACACTGGCTCTTCCTTCTCCATCCACTCCTGCTCACTGAAGTCTGGGAAGAAGAAATTGATTTCTCTTTGTGCTGACTCAACAGAATCTGGAAAAGGAGAATTGTAGATTATCAATGTGATGTTTTCTAAATCATCTTGAAGCAAAATACTGACCAGGATTTTAACCAGTCTACATCTACATACAATAAGACATATAAGGATTCAAATGACAGACTTTTATGATCACAATCTACAGTGCATCCGGAAAGTGTTCAGACTCTTTTCGCCTCACCCACATGACAGCCCGTGTGATATAATGTCCAGCTGTAAGACATGTTGTAAACCTGCTGGTCTACAGAGAGCTGTAGAGATACCCCCATTCTAAATTGTGTTGTATAACTTCATACCTGAGCCATGAGTTGTGTTTCGTGTGTCTGTGAGTCCAAACTGCCCCCGGATGGAGGCAGGGGAGGTGTATCTGGCTCTGAACACTTTGGTAGGTCCCATCAGGTCTCTCCAGTGTTGAATGGCGTCCTCTCTAGCTAAAACGTACGCACGCATCGGACCACTGTAGGGAGCAGAGATGAACAGAAGTTCATGTGATCTGTTTTATGGCACCTGCAAATTGCTTGACGTCCTCCCAAAATATTCTTCATATTCGTTATTGAGTTCATTTTGCATTCTGTGTTGACATGCTTTCATTTTGGTCTCTGGCTTGGTCTATACACACACACCTACTACATGTCTGTTCATCCTGGGAGAGGGATTCCTGTTATGTTGTTCTCCCTGAGGTTATTCAAAATTTTCTCCATTAAAGAGCTTCCTCTTTATTCGAATTGAAAGGTCTAAGGATATGGGGTGTTCTTTGCTATAAAATGACTGCAAACCCCCGGAGGCATATTTGCAATTTATGATATTGAACTTTGAAAATGTCTTGAAAAGTCATGAAGCACTGTTGAATATTATATCCTATAAGGCATACATTGAGAATATGTTTGATCTTGAGCACTGGAAGGTTTCTAAAAATGGACTCAGAACCTAACAACAAAACACTGCAACTCGGTGCTGATTCAAGGTTGACTGGCTGACACACTGAAGATGATGCCCATGTTTCTAATAAGTCTGACAGCAACCACAGAATGGTTGCTGTAGCAACAACTGATTCACTGCTGTGACTAAAAAAAAACAACCGCTACAGGGTATTGTGCTAAATATGGCAGTCTAGTGATAATTGAAACTCCTGCTGTGATGTTTCAGATTTAATATTAATTGGTGACTTGCTGAGCATGAAATAGGAGCACCACAACCTGAGGGGGGCTTTATCTGCTCCATCAGCCCAGTGGGCTGTGCAGTTATTCCACTTCCAAGCCATCAGAAAATAACATTTATCCAATTGCATAGCCTAATAGTCTCTGTAATTAATCAACACTGTCATGGTTTGGGGATTGTAAATTAGAGATGCACCAATCCGACTTTTTCATTCCTGATATTAATATCATGGCTTTGGTTATCAGCCGATACCAGTGTTTCAGAAGCTGCATGTGTCACTGTGTGGAAAAGAGTGGGTTATGTGTAAGGCAACATCAGGCTTGATTTAAACTCTATACACAATGTAGCAACTACATGAATATAAATTTACTAATAACTTATTGAAATAATGCTATCCAATACCAGATCAGCCCATTGTTACTGATACCTGAGTGAGCTGCTTGAGTCAGCATCTCTACTGTAAGTATTTGATAATGCCAGCAGGGAGACATACCTTGACATGAATTCAACAAGTCTTTGATAGAAGAATCGCCCTATAAAGCAAAACAAAAGAAAGTTAATCACAGCTTATTTATAAGGCTCCAAGTCACAACAGAAATTATCTCAGAGCACTTTTCAAAGAAGTGGTCTAGACCATACTCTTTATTTAGATTCACTTGTTTACACGTCTGCTAAAATGAGCTGCTGACTCAATTGTTTGTTCCAATAGTCACTGCTGGGTAACCTGCACCCTGACAGCAGAGATGTTTTCACACCTGAATGTTCAGCATAAAACCTCTCAGAGTCTTGTCTTCTCCACACCAGATCTTTGCGTCGAACAATGACAAAGTTGTTGTCCAGGATTCTCTGGTGAAGAGCCTGAAAGGAAAAGGACAAAGTTGTTTTTACCTTGTTGTGCCACAGTGTAAATGAAGGGATTCAGTGAATCATATCCAGATGTATAGATTAAATGTATCTACAGGTTGCTGCATGCAGATTTCTTCCACAAGACTTAAAAGGGAAAAACAGACATTCTCCTCTTTAAGATGACAGCTGATATAAACGGGTAATGAGTCTTTGAAAAGGGACCATGAACTAACAGAATATTTTATGTTTATGGTTTCATGTCTTTCAGGCCTCTGGGCGTGTGATTCTATCAAGGCAGTAAATGACACTTCTTTACAGTTTGAAATGAATTAAATAGAGTACAACATGTTCAAGGGAAATAGAAATACTTTGAAACTTGAAAAAGTGGACCAAAATAATAAATTACTAGAATCATTTGATTGATAAATCAAATGTTTAATCTGTTTCTTATAGATTTATAGATCTTCACAGATTATTCAAGTGACACAAAATTAATCAGCAGTCATTTTGATAACTGATTTATGGATTTAGGCATTAGTGGTTTGACCTTCTCTAATGTGAAGATTTTATGGGTCTCCTTGTATTCTATAGTGGTAAACTCCATCTCTAATGTCAAACAAAAACACATTTTATAGGCAAAACAACTGATCAATTAATCTAATAAATATGACAAGTCAAATGCAGAGGTCTTTGATCTGGACCTACTGTAGACTACTGTTGTATGGAGAATTAAAGTTTAATTTTAAAAAAACTGTATTGCAATGAGTCTCTGAGGTCTCCTCGGTAAACTAGTCCAGATTTAACAGGTCTGAATATACTGGTGATGAAAAAAAAATCAGTGAAATCATACTTTTTTTGTGCTACATACACAAAATAAATAGTTCTTAAATCTGAAACTGAGTTTAAATAGTAACGAACTATGTTTCTCTAGCCGGAATCTGACTTCAGTGTCGTTCAGATTTATAAGCATAACGTAAAATACCAGATAATAATAGGAAGTAATAAGAGAGATTTGAGCTCACCTCTAACATCAGAGGATGAGCGACAGCATCTGGTTTGATGACCGCCAGGGTGAGCTGTAGCACTTTGGATAGGCGAGCAGTTGTTAGCAACATTGTCTGCAGAAAAGGGAAATATTATATTCATTATAACTTTAAAGCAAATACTTCAAATAAAACTACAATGCATTAAGCTAAATAGGCTAACTTACTTCATAATGGGTGACAGACATTACCATTAAACAGTCAAGCTAACTGCTAATGCACCTCAAAGATAAATTAACTATGTTTTTATAACCCTGACACAAACGTATCTGAACGTAAATGATTAAAAGTAAGTTTACAAACCTTTATTATTAGAACTCGTCTCCAACACACTGCTCAGTTTACAGAGAGGAGCTCCGCCGCCATATTGTTACAAATATTAACACGTTCACTGACTTCACCATCAAATATGCGCCTCTGCCAAGTGTAACAGTTTATAATTTGATTAGTGATTTGTTCATGTAGTTATGGACTACTTTGTAAAAGTAAAGTTGATGTTAAAATAAAAAAAAAAAACCGGCTGAATGACTCCTTCGCACCGGTCGGTCCGTTTTTAAAAACTGTCCCCAGAAATTGGAACGAGCACATTGCGTTCCCCCAGCGTAACAGACTATACGCATATACAAGTAAGTTGTGTTTGACACAAACAATTACATTTGATTATGAATTAATCTAATACTTCTTTCTATGAATCGATTAATTGTTTGTTTTTTCTTCAAGCCCCCCCCCCCCCGCCCCCCCCTTCCCCACAACAGGGTACAGGTCTTAACAGTAGATTCATTGCCTTGCACAAAGGCACTGCAGCAAAGTGGATGCCTCCTGTATCAGAGCTTCTTGAAGCAAGTGTTTCTGTTCACTGGAATAACCAGCTGCTCATCTTTACCACATCACTCCTCATGTCTCATATATAGGCCTACCATATCAGAAAAAAAGAAAGTTTTTAAAGATGATATTTGTACTTAGGAGTAGACTAAATGATAAACATGTTAAATGATACATCGTGCATTATATAGTCCATATATCACTGCGTTATTCCATCTTTGATTCAATCTTTTGATTTTCCCATGATCAGGATGTTTCGTGCCACACTCATTTTACAGCAGCTTTAGTACACATGAAATAAACACTGATCATGTGACAAATCAGTCAGTGACATTAAAATGCAAAATAATATTTCAATATCTCAGTCTATCTTAATTATGATTATCATTTCTGTATATTTTCCCCCTAACAGTTCTAATCCTCTTATGATATTGTTTATGTTCCAACTAAACCAAAATAACTGAAATGTCAAATTGAACATATATAGGCTACAGTCTACATGTCAAATTCTGCATTTATTTGGGGGTTTTTGTTTGTTTTTTGTTTTTTTTTTTTTTTTAGCAATATATGATTTTGTGCCACAGGAAATATGTGGGTTGATGATTCATCATTATCAACATCATCCTCAAATATGAACACTGGCGTAAAATGAAATTTACTGTGACTTGTTAATGACTTGTTGCCCTCTCAAGTAGCAAACAGTCTCTAGAGAGAAACAATGACATGGTAGCTACAAGCAGGGACCAGATAGAGAGAGAGATCTCAGTCTGTGGTATTTCATCAATGTGGGGGATCAGACGTACAGTATGAGTTACAAACACGGAGCACATTCCTGTGATGCAAAATGGTCACAC
>JANJYP010155345.1:0-24005 GCA_024605115.1 Rastrelliger brachysoma
TGCACATACAATAGGATTTAGAAAAAACAAAAAGGATCTAGATAAAAACAGAAAGAGTGAGTCTGGTGAAGCAGGCTCTTTGAGAAGGCTCTTCTTCTGGGGCCTCATGACACCGGTGATCTGTGGAAAGGTTGGGTGCCTCTAGTTTCAGCTCTATCAGGCTCTGGATCTTTGAGCAGCAGGATTCAGTATCCCAGCTAATGTAACAAGGCTCATTTGTCTCAATCACACGTCCCTGGAAGTATCGGCTGGCCATTGATGTCATTCATCTTCCCTGTCCTTGCCTGCTCTTTTTCAGCTGATGAAAACCCAAGACCTTCAAGCAGAATGACAGAGGTTGTGAAACAACAACAAAAAAAAAAAAAAAACAACCGCTCATCAGCTCAGCTGCAAAAACTGTTGAGTAACATTGAGCAGCATTCATTGTTGAAGCTCCTGGACAATAGCTTTCCAGGTTTTATTAAAGCCTTAGAGACTTGCACATAATTTGGGGACTTAATTTTTGAGTCTGAGATTCACCTATATACCAGACAGTGATTCGATTAGTACACAACTTAGCAGTAGCAGACAGATGCTGGATTGTTAATCTACTATAGAATAAACATTTTATTAAGAGCATGTAATTACCTTTTTATTTTTATATTATCTCACATTCACACAAGCAGAAATACATTTTAAACAGTCATTGTAAACTTTTAATTTTAACACAAGTGTGATTTCAGAATGTAAATCTGTCATAAATTATATTCAGAATAATTTAAGATGAGGTGTGCCAATATTTTAAATAAATTAAGGGGTGCTGACAAAAATATCACAATGTGAAACGAGAGATGTAGCATGAAGCATCTGTATTGTAGGAAAAATTAAAGTGTCACAATTTCAAAGGTTAGTACATTCCTGCCATGGAGTCTTGTGTTGTTATTTTTTTTAAACTTTTTCATAAAAAATGACTTCAAGAGTGCACAGTTGCTCGAGTGGTTTGTGCACATGCCACATACGCAGCTGAACCAAGTTCGAATCCCAGCCAGAATTACTTTGCTGCATGTCACACCCCTTCTCTCTCCCATGATTTCCTGTCTCATGTCTGTCAAATAAAGGTGTCTATGCTTCAAAAAATAAAAAAAAATTGATTTAAAATGTTTTGGAATAAAATGCATCAGTTCATCCACTAACATGTGCTGTGTCCCCCAGCAAAGCTGATGTCAGCTCCTATGGAAACATTGACTCGCTCCATAGCTTGAGGCTTATGCTGAGCTTCCCTCTTCGATGGAGCAAATCGAGATCATGATTACTATCTGGCCCGTGCAGCCAGTCTGCGTTGTCTGGAAACATGTTTTCCTAAGGAGACCACAGAGGGACAATTACTGTCAGCTGAACTATTCAGCCTGCTCTCCATGTGTGTTCTGGCTGTGTGCCGCTGACCTACTGACCCTGAGCAGCAGCATGAGACTGGACCTCCAGCCTCCCTCCTCTTCTCCTCCTCACACCCCTTTAACTCCCCCCAGTATCCACTGTAACTGAGACACCCAAATATGCACTTTGCAAAAGTATAAAATGCACATATACTCTGTCACCCCTCTGGCAGAAAAGACCATACAGGAAATTGTATGGATGTAAGTTTTTCTTTGTGTGAAACAGTAGAAAGATCCTATTCAAAAACTCACAGCTGAATCCTGGTTGTCTTACAGAAATGCATACTAATATAGCAATTACAGGAGGAAGGAAGTTGTACAGTGTGGCAGTAGCAAATTCCCTGGTGCAATGGAACAAGACTCTTTGTTGTTATGTAAAGGTTTCTGCGTGTAATTGCAGTGGATGTTTTGAAGGATTCATTATTTATATATTCCTGTGTATTTCTAAAGGAGCCTACTAGGCTGCTGTCCCTGCAGGGAGATGGGGGCTGAGAGGTGCTTCACTAAGGCACTATACCACAAAATCAAGTGTTTAACCAATGCTTGTTCAGTTCAAGTGGTCATACTAAAGGGTTAGGAGTGTCACACAATACTCAGCTAAATCTTTGAATTCAAACAGCAGCTACACCAATCAATCAGTCAATCCTGTATGATTTTACCTTATGAGATTTTGAGTTTTGGTGTATCCCAATGCCTTGCTACACAATATATGAGAGAAGCAAACAATATACAAGCAACTAACTCCCATTTACAATGTTAGAATTTCTATGTCTATTTCAGAAACATGTCATTGTAATAGAGGATGTATAACATTCTATTTTTTTAATGGCCCAAATCAAATGATCTAAATGATTAGACAAATGTGAATATTCCTGACACAGGTTTTTTTCTTTAGCTCTCGCAGCTCTCTATGACTAACTAGGGGCTGGTAGAATGCATAAGTTGGTGCTGTCTGCATTATGTATTTTGCCATCCGAGTAAACAGTGTTAGCACTTCTCCCTCTTGGCACACATGTACACCCACATGTGCGCACACACACACACACACACAGAAGGGGCATACCCTCTGGTCCCCAGAACACGGGCACAACTTCACTTGTCACTGCAGTCACAGACAAGAAGGGAATAGGTGGGGGGAAGATGGATAGAGGTAGGTAGGAGTGATGAGGAGAGAGATTTCAGCTCAGGTGGGGCAAGCAAAGGAGGGGTGAGGAGCACCGCACACATGCTACCCTTCATCGTGCTCCTCTGCTTGGTAAACCCAGGCTTTTGTTGTTTCCCCTAGAGTGCAGGCGTGTAGACTCCCAGTCAGGAAGCTCGTCAATCTTTGCCACAACAACACATAAATTAGTGCCCAAATTACTGATATGCCGGTGGAGAAAGAGACATGGAGAGAGATGTCTTGTGCTGCGGTTTGGGAATACATCTCCTCTCCTGCTCCCCCTTATAGAGGGTGTCAGAATGCACTTCAATAAAACAGTCAAGTAAATACAGGGAGAGACATGAAGAGAGAAGCACTGCTGTGTTGTACAGACATCTGGAGTTGGGCAGTGTTGAAATATTAATAGGCCTCACACACAAACAAACACAGAGATGTACGCATGAGTTCATCCAAAAAGCAGCCCAGGGCAATTGTCCAGACCTGAGGTTTAGCAAAGTCACTGCACTGCTATGAAGGAATAATAGGGAAAGGCTTAGAGAGCCCATCTTTTGAAACGGAAATATCTCTTCAAATATAGCTGGTCTCTAGTGAAGGGGGATCACAGCTTAGGCAGCTAAATGATTGGAGGGGGGAATTAGCAAGATGCAGCATAAAGACATCAAAATGTGTCAATTATGTCTTTCCTTTTTCTAATCCCTGTGGTCAGAATATTTTTTGATGATTTCAGCATGTTTATAGGTTGAATAGAGGCTGTTTAAAATGATGATATAGAGTTTTGGTCTGCAGGTGATTTTTTATACAGTGCTTGTAGTGTGCTTTCTTTGTGCTACAAACCAGCAAATGCCATTAGAACAGCACTGTGGTAATATGCCAACTGCCTCCGATCCCTAAACAAATAACACATTTATACTATTCAGTCTGTGTTCCGTGCCACAACTGTCCTTTGCTGCTGACATTCAAATAACCTTTCTTCTGCTGCATAAATGGGAATAAAAAAGTATTGTGTTGTGCAACTTCACATGACAGCAGAGCCCTGGCAGATGAAAAGAGGCAGAATTCTGATTCCAGCTCTTGTTAGGCTGTCGTCTCTCTACAGCTAGATCTGACTGTCATGGGTATCTGTTTAGAGAAGACTCTGTTTATCAACCGACAGCTGATCTCCACCACCAAATGGGAAGTTCATGTAGCAAAATAAATAGCTGCACATAATGATGGAGGAACATTGCCTAATGTGCCTTTTGCCAGTCAGTTCAGTGCCAGCAGTGTTTGAGTGTTGACCATGTTTAAATTGCTCTGTTTTAAGAAAAAATGCTTTTGCCTAACAGTGCTGGGACCAGGCATGTGATTCTTATCAGCCTTTGTTTGGTTCTGTTGCAAAATATTTTAAAAAGCGAATGTATTAACACAGTTTGTCTGATGAGAGAAGAATTGTTAATCTGCTCATAATACTGTGCCCTGTCCAGTTCCTTACATAATCTCTGACATGAGCCCACTGGCTTGCGTCACTTTGTCATTGACAGCTGTCAACACAACACACCCCCCACACTCCCCACACATACGCATACACATACTGACACACGCGCACGCACACACACACACACCACACATACACACAGCATCATGTGCAAAGAAGCAAATGTGTTTTCCCTCTAAATGACTCACATGCTTTATTTCAAAATGTTTTGTAAATGAGCCAATTGCAGAAAAACACTGTACAGAACAGAGCACTATAGAAGCCTCAGTTTAAGACCTCATTTATTGTGCACATCTATCATGAATCATCAGGCCATGAGAAAATGATTTAATGGTCCATTCGAGTAATGGGTTAAGCTCTCAGCATTATGACTGTGGCCTGGGCATGGGTCTGTAATGTAAGGGATAATCTTAATCCTTCAACGTTATGTCAGTAGTCCAAGGGTTCAGTGGGAACAGTCCAGAGATTTTTACTAGTGTTTTTCTGTGTTTTCACAAGGCTGTCGAGTTTTTATTTTCTACATTGTAAATATGCTATCATTACATTTTTATTTGATATTATATATAAAATGTGTTATCTACAATTCATTTGTATAATATTATATAAAAAGATAACTGAAGAGCAGGTCCACCTCAGTGTATACTTTTTTGTTTATAGGTCATTGAAACTACCAAAGTACCATTATTTCTAAAGATTTAATATATTTCTCAGCTTTACATATTTTATTTTGTCTTGNTTCAGTGTATTTTTTGTTTATAGGTCATTGAAACTACCAAAGTACCATTATTTCTAAATATTTAATATATTTCTCAGCTTTACATATTTTATTTTGTCTTGCTGATTCTCTGCATCTTTAAATGAAGCAATAGTGCATTTGCAGGGCATATTCTGTTTGACAGTGTCTGTCTATGTGATGCTCATAATAAAACAAACTTGACAGAATCCCTGTAAGCTGTTAGTGTGCGTTTGGCAAATTGTTGTGGGTGTTAACATTTAACTGCCGGCTTCCAGGTCTTTGATAATGTAGTGTAGTTTTAGCAGTAGGTTGTGGAGAAGACAGTGAAGGGCACTGGGTGGACATGTAGAAGGCACGCTGTCCTATTGAACATGTGCACTGAGTGACACATCATCCCCTCAAAGGCCCTGCTAGTGTGGTGAATCAGTGTCCTTGAACTGCTCAGCCACACACAGACAAAGAACAGGCTTCAGCATTCGGCTTGACTGTCTCGTCTCTCTGCCATACCCCTTGTCCAAGACACCCACGCCAGGCTGCAACGCTGCATACAGGAACTCAGTCTTGAGCCATGGTCCGGCCCTTATGGTTATGTGTGTGGTTGGATTGTGCTGCACTGTGATTCACACATAATCTTGGCGTCTCAGCAGGTGTCTTTGAAGTGGCCCACGTGCAGAGGCCATCTCACAGTGCTATGAGGAGCGGCAGGCTGCGGGGATGGGCTTTAGTATGGCTGCCCGTCTAACTGTGCCTAGCTTTGATGTCATAAACAGAGCAAGCAGGGCTGGCTGGCAGGGAAGCAGGAAGGCAGGGAGGCAGGCAGGCGCGATGAATGGGATCAGTGGCACTGTGCTGGTCAAGCTCAAGCAAGCCAGCAGCTGCCTGTTTCACACCAAGAGGCAGTTAACACTGCAGCTCATGTCAATAGATATTGACTGCCAGATTGGGAGTGCTTATAAGCGCAGGCCTTTTTGTTTGACTGAGTCCCAGTGTGAATTCAGTTTAAATCATTCTCAGTGTCTGAAGTATAGCTTAGGGGCCCCATGACCAGCCACTCAAGAGGACAACTTGCCCAGTCATAGCAGATATACAAATATTGACTTAGGCTGATGGTGTAGGTGACTTCATGGTGCATTTGATCTCCATTGTGTCATTTATTCTCCCTGACCCCACTGTCCACCTCTTTTTGAAAGCAGCTTATCAAAGTGTGGAAATAACTATATGTTCACACTAAGGTCTCTTCTCATACAAGAAACTACGGAGCCTGCCTCAGTCGGTCCAGAGACAAACCCTTTTTACTGTTGAGTGCACCGAGCATCCAGGGGCTTGTGCAGTGGTGGTGTGAGAGGGTGTTAGCTGGTGAGGCTGTGTGCATTCAGGGCCTTCCTGCAGCAGATAGGGTTTTGTGAAGCGTGTGTGTGTGTGTGTGTGTGTGTGTGTGTGTGTGTGTGTGTGTGTGTTTGTGTGCGTGGGTGTGCGTGTGTGTGTGTGTGTGTGTGTGTGTGTGTGTGTATGTACACAAGTGTACCCTGCCCAGCCTGGCACCCCCGCGTCTCCACTCCCACTGCTTTCACCTGATGTGGCACAGCCTCTGTCAGGCATGAACGACCCAGCCAGCTCGGCTTCTTCAGGAGAGATGAAGGCATCTCACAGCTATGCTGTGGGGGTGGGGGAAGCTAGCAGCAGCCTAAGCCTGGAGCTATCGGAGGCTGGAGCTCAGAGCCAAAAGCCTGTGGGCTGGATAGGGTGGGTGGAAGCTTGGCTCAACTTGGCAAGACAACCATAACCACAGCCTTGCACTGCCACCCAATGGCTGGGGCTTGTCACTACAACCCTTAGTTCACCATAACCACAGCTATTCATAATTACAGCACGCTTCAGTTGTTGCGAGTGCATGTCAGAACAAATTATGTAAGTAATGAGGCTGAAAATGCTAAAGGAGTCGAAACACACTGCACTGCTAATGCTCATGCAGGGAGAACACAAAAACAAACAATAGAGTGCACTCATACAGCGATAGACCTATCTGAAATAACAAGCAACTGTGCACAGTAAGGAAAAGATTAATTATAAATTAACCCTCTCAGTTAGGTTGTCAAAGCCCGCCTCCTGCCTGGATTTCACTCTAATCCGGGCCAACGAGGTGCAATGCCCTCTATTGTATGTGAAAATCACAAATCGCAGGAGGTGTTGTCTGGAGGAGAATTAATTGTGCATGTTCCACCACTCCCTTTTGTTCATTTTACTAAAATGTAGGCTAATTCCATGTAAACATGGCCAGTCTTGTTGACTCCAGCAGTGTGAGGAGAACAGACACAGATTCCTGAATGAATAGAGTGTGGCTCCGGGGTTAGTGGATTAGAGGCTCTGTGTTAAGGGCCTCTCCCGGGCATGCCTCAGGGACAAGGACATTATCCACATGACACATTACAGACTCCTAGGCAGCTGATTAAAATGGGCAGAGATCTCTGGATTGAACCTCAGCAAAAGTACTTTTGATGTGATCAAACTAGTTTAAAGAGGTTGGTTGTTAAGGTGTACAAGGGATATATGAGGCTTCTAGTCTTGGGGAGGAGACATGAGGGTCTATAGTATAGTTAGGCCTGGCTGGAGGGGAGAAGCTGATGTAATACTTTGACATAGTGAATGTACCACCATTTCTTAGTCATTATCACTTTTATTGCATCTTATTAAGATGCAGAAAATCAAAATATTCCTCCCCTAATTGGTATAGACTTGTGTTGCAATAACTACTATGTCCTCTGATTGGTTGGCTACATGACTGGTTGGAGAAAACATTACATCGTGAGAAAATATCCCGCGGTGATCTTTCCTCGATTTAGATCAGATAGCGGAGTTCGTCTGGCGCTGCACTGCACTGTTGGGATGGCGGGACTGAGATGTTGGAGATGTGGAGGAGGGCTGTGAGATAGAGATCTCTGGAGGGAGAGAGAGAGAGAGAGAGAGAGAGAGAGAGAGAGAGAGAGGGGAAGACAGGGGGAGGTGGAGGTGAAGAGGGATGTAGCATCAGTGCCTGTAGTGATAAAGCTGAGAGCAGTGGGATGGGCTGGGAGTTCTGTGTCTCTGATGTCTGTGTGTTCTGTCTGTTGTGTTTTGTTGGCCTGTGGTCTGCTCCTGAAGAGAAGGCCAACGATAGATGAGGCTTGTCCTCTCCACGCTTTTGTCCTCTATGGCCTGTCAACAGCAGAGCCCCCACTGAACACTTTCTCTTGAGCGTTTACAGACATGCACACACACTGCCACACTCCATCCAGCACAGTGGCATGTTATGATTCTTTGTGGCCACAGTGGATTTACTCCTGAGGTTTTTATGGTTTTTGAAATTTAAGAGGCTTCATGAAGTAAAGTTTTCCAACTGAGGATATGTCCCCCTAAATGAGCCTTTGTCATTGCACAAGGCAAGTATTACTGCTACTCTGGTGTGTTAAGGTTTGTGGGTAGCTGGGCTTTTAGTTATGCAAGTTGTGTTTAGGATGCAAATTGACACCATGTTTACATTGACTGCTTGTGAGGACTTAAAATGGCCTCCTTCCTTTTCACACACACACACACACACACACACACACACACACACACATGTGCGCGCAAATACACAGACTCATAACTCTGTAAATATCCAAGCTAATGCTCTGTGGAAGTGAGGATTCAAAAGCCACCGGATGAGATGTTTTTAAAAGTACTGTGCTCTTTCATGTACCAACATGGATCCATGGTGAGGGTGTTGTACAGTGACTTATGGCAGCAAAATGTTGATTTTTTTTCTTTCATTTCCTTTTCTTCTCTGCAGCTCAAATCGAAATAATTCCCTGCAAGATCTGTGGAGACAAATCATCAGGCATCCATTACGGTGTGATAACATGTGAAGGCTGTAAGGTAAGCATCAAGAGATTGAACCTGTTTGTGTCATGAGAAGTGGTATGTATGTGTGTGTGTGTGTGTTTGTGTGTTTGTGTTTGTTTTGGGGGCGGGGAGGCTGGCAGAGCTGAGAATTGTGAAAATGAGGAAGTAAAGAAAGTTGCTTGCTAGGAAAAACGTTTGAAAATGTTGCTGAAGTTTTACGAAGATTTTGAGAGGGACTGCAAAGTGTAAACACACAAAACATGATCATTAAAGTGGTCAAGCACCACACAGGACATCACAGAAAACCACAATTAGTAGGACAGAGTCATTCCTCTGCCTTGCTCTGCCTTTCCCTTCCAGGGACATGTCTTTTCACTGTTTTTTTCTTATTTCTTTTGCTGCAGCCTGCTCTTCTTGAAATAAAATGATCAAAAGGAGAGTGCTTTGAATTATCGCAGATTGTTGGCTGTTTGCTAGTGTGTTGCTTGCATTGAAGCTGCCTTTTGTACTGTTTCAAATGCACCAGCCATTCACAGTGAGGGGAATTTTGTGCTTAGAGTGTATTCTTGTCCCTGTGCTTGTCACCAGGCACATCATTAGCATTCCTCAGCCAGCCTGCACCTTTGCTTTTCGCTCATGTGTTTGTGTGTGGCGTGTGTATGCGTGTGTGCGTGCGTGCGTGCGTGCGTGCGTGCGTGTGTGTGTATGTGAGAGAGAGAGAGAGAGAGAGAGAGAGAGAGAGAGAGAGAGAGAGATGTTCCTTTCAGCTGTTCTTCCCAGCGCTCTTCTCCCTCACACAGGAGCTGGAAGGAACAAAACACTAAAGAATAAACTGCTGAAATCTATCTTTAATGATTGCTAATTAGTCCAGGCAGAGAGGCCTTTAATGATATGTGCGAGTACAAAAGTTTGGACCATAAATCATAGCATTATTAAAGAGTGCTGCTTGTCACTGGCAGTTATAGCCTGTTTCCATAATGGCTTCCATTATAAAGCAACTTGGCAGCTGTCAGCTGTTTTCTTGTAATTAAACAGCCAATGAGCAGCTAATTAAGACATATGTGTATGGAGCAGTAGAGTGGGGCATGTTAATGATGTGCTGGAATCAATTCATTAAGTCAAAGGATGAGGAATCCAGTTGGTGTGCATTCACAATCCTTTAGCACTGCACATGCCAGTGCTGCGTTAATCAACACTAATAACCCCACTGAAGAAAAATACCATCCACTGTTATCATTCCTACCCAAACACACCACCCTCATGGTGTACACACCAGTGAAATACAGCGCTCCTTGAATGCCAGATATTAGAGTAACAGCCAGGAGAATACCATCACGACGTGTGTTATTATTTAATATGTCTGGCAACAATAAAATTAACAATCTCCAGAGGAGAAGCATAAATCACAGTCATTCTGTGATTAATTTTATCAGCAAAGAAACACTATAAAGACATGAATCGATCCCTCAGTCACAGAACATTTTCCATCCGCAGTGGTTTATCCTGTAACCTGAGGTGTTTCCATACCCCTTTCCTGCACAGGGCTTCTTCAGGAGGAGTCAGCAGAGCAATGCAGCCTACTCCTGCCCCCGTCAGAAGAACTGCCTGATTGACCGTACCAGCCGCAACCGCTGCCAGCACTGCCGGCTGCAGAAGTGCCTGGCAGTAGGCATGTCACGAGATGGTAGGTGCTTGATGGAAGATGAGATATTGGTGGGTGGATACAGCTGGGTGGCACAGTGAGTAAGGAGGGGTTAAAAGCTTAGGTTCAAGTCCCTGTGTGGGCAAGCATCTGCTCTACTGAAGTGCCTTTAAGTCAGTGCTCCTGGGATGCTGTAGTGGAGTGTATTGTTTATTATATTAATTAGAACACAATCCAGGAATCTATTTATGTTTTCTGATCAATTTTAAAAATTAATATTATAAATCATACTTTTATAGTAACCTTCTTTTTATAGCCACACATGCTGAGCTTTCCTATTGCAACAGGAAGTTGTTTACTGTAAACTAAGGTGGTCTGAGCCTTTTTCATTAGTATAATCTGGGTGCTTACTTGTGGTTTTATATTTATGTGGTTCTGTGCATTGGCATCTTGCTGGAGAGACAAAGAAAACACACAAAGAGACTGTGAAAGCCAGTATTCTCAAGAGGACATAACAAACATGTCCCATGGAAATCCTGACATGAACACATGCTAAGACATCACTCTACATTCATTGCCTGCCAGGAGCAGGTGAGATCTCTGTCTGTATGTCTAATTTGTTGCTGTGATAGAAACTAGATTTGATGAAATAGGGGGTTGTTAGAGGTTGTCATTAGTGCTGCTGCAGCTGAGATGTAGTAATGGGAGCACACAGGTGGACATGTGTGCTTGAGGGTTCCTGCTGTGCCAGGCTGGTCCAGACTGGGCTGAGCTGGGGAGATTCTATCAGAACAGAACAAAGCTATCATGGAACTTGTAATCAGGTTTTTTATCCAACACACGCACACAGGAATGCACACAGACAAGTGGAAACCTGAACATCTGGCTGATCTTAATCCACAATACTTTGCTTAAATTCATTTACGCACATGCATACATATTCATGAATGTAGCAAACACAGGCGTGCTTTAGCCTCTGTGTAGCTACACACTATCTCACATGTCCACATGCACACACAATCAGGACAGACAAAGGTGACTCTTGCCTTCACTCAACATACCCTTGCCCATCTGCCCGCACTCTCCTCTGTGTCACTCTACTCACTTTCCACTGCGTGTAGACAAGCACACACACATGCAGACACACTATGACTGGCTGAAATACTGCCAGGCCCCCAGAACTCTAGCCAAAGAGTCTCATTCTCAGCACTACTGTTTAGTCTGGAAACCTTGAAACAGGAGGCAGCAACTTAGCCTGTCTCATATTGGAGTGTTTGGTAGGTTGTTGGACATTCCTATATTTATAAAGCTGTTTGTTTTAATTATTATCTCTGTCATTAATGATTCCACCTGAAATATGGCAATTTTCTTACCTGTTAAAAGAATATTTCACTCTTTAGTACTCTATACCACTAGTAGCAGGAATCTATTGGTTTAATTCTACTAACTTCAAAATAGAATAGTGATGTGCTACTGTGTCAAAGGAGGGCACAAAGTGACAAACCTCTAATCTGACATTTTCTAGGTATAAATGTCGGTGACTTGAAACATAGGTTGCTGAGATACTGCTATATTAAATGAGAAAATAGTTTATCCTAGTAGTATTTAAGTATGTTTATTTGTACTGGAACATATCTCTGTCAAATGGAGATTGCTTTAAAAGGGACATCCAATTTCCAGGGCTTTCATATTATTTTGAATGTATGCAAGTTTCATTTTTAGTAATCTATTTTCTTTAATGAAGAGGGGCTTCTAAATGTCACATATGGAAAGATAACTTACAACATCAATTCTGTTAAATGTTTGTTGCTTCACTGAAGTCTCATATGTTTTGTCCTGCTAATTACAGCGGTGAAGTTTGGCCGTATGTCGAAGAAGCAGCGAGACAGCCTCTACGCTGAGGTCCAGAAACACCGGCTGCAGCAGCAGCAGCGTGACCACCAACAACAGCCTGGAGAGGCGGAGCCACTCACACCTAGCTATGGCCTCTCAGCCAATGGCCTCACAGAGCTCCATGATGACCTCAGTGGCTACATGGATGGTCACACCCCTGATGGCAGCAAACCAGACTCAGCAGTGAGCAGTTTCTACCTGGACATTCAGCCATCTCCTGACCAGTCAGGCCTGGACATCAACGGCATCAAGCCGGAGCCCATCTGCGACTTTGCCCCTGGCTCTGGCTTCTTCCCTTACTGCTCCTTCACCAACGGAGAAACCTCCCCCACCGTGTCCATGGCTGAACTAGGTAAGGAGCAGGAGAGAGACAGGGGGAGACAAGTGGAGAGACAGACAAATGGAGGAGGGGGAGAACAACTCAACCGTGGGGCAAACGACACAAAGGTTGCTTAAAATAGCAGGAGGTTGGAGACTCATCTCCAACACTCATTAAAAGAGCCTCTTTTTTGTAATTAGTTTCCATTAATTAGGGCCAATCAGGATCCAGCAGGGCAGGCGTCTGGGGAAATCATTTTTTTAGGCTCCCCTGTGCCTAGGAACTCCTTTTAACAGATGTGTTTTCAAAACCATTTAAATTCTTATACTCAATATTTCTCTCAGAGAAAATGTGACCTTTGTTTCAGTGAGTAACGTGGCGCCCCTCCTCCTCTCCATGCATTTGTGTCATAACTAGATTGGCTTTGCCTCAACCTTAAGCTATGAGCTTCCTGGAGGCAGTAAAAGAAAATGTCAACAAGCCTTTTCCCAGTCAAAAAGCCTACGCGTATCCACCTCTCCTCCTTCTTGAAAGCTCAGTAAATAAATCTTCTTTTCCTGTGGCATATTTCATCAGTGAGGTCTTCACTTTCACGTAGCTTTGTGAGTAACATTCAGATCTCAACTGTGATCTTCTGGGTTTGTGATGATGGTTGTATTTCAGAGCATCTGGCCCAGAACATCTCCAAGTCACACATGGAGACATGTCAGTATCTGAGGGAGGAGCTGCAGCAGATGACCTGGCAGGCCTTCCTGCAAGAGGAGGTGGAAAGCTACCAGAGCAAGGTAGCTTGATTGCAACTCGGCCTGTACTGGCCTCAACAGTATTTATTGTGCAGTAATCAAATCCATTGTTTTAAAGCAGATAACCCATTCTCCGTCCTATCTCTTCTTAGCCCAGGGAAGTCATGTGGCAGCTGTGCGCTATCAAAATAACAGAGGCCATTCAGTATGTGGTGGAGTTCGCCAAGCGCATCGACGGCTTCATGGAGCTGTGTCAGAACGATCAGATAGTGCTGCTGAAAGCAGGTATGACAGCCTGTCAACATGGCCTGCTGCCGTCAAACTCACCCACCACCACCACCCCCCTCTGGCATTGCCACAAGGGCGTAGCTGACCTGACTGCACAAAGCTCTCTTCTTCACATGCACAGACAGTGTCACAGAGATGAGACCCACCCTGCCTGTTTCCTCTCTGTTTCTGTCGCTCTCTATTTTCCTCTGTTCATTACATACATACTAAGGATGGACACAGCATTAGATAAGCAGTGTGTTCCTGAACTCAGATAATACCTTTTATGCTGGCTGCCATTTCCCACTCCTCCTGGCAACTGCTCTCATGTCATTTTACAGAATATTAAACACAGGTATAGCTTTTTACACTTACAGTATGCATAAATACAGACACTCAAACACACATACTCAAATATCATGCATGCAGCAAACAAACATCTCTCCTGGATCTTTCCTGTGGTTTTATTTATATTTACACAGCCAATATGAATAATGAAATTAAAACTGAGTTCCCCTGTCAGACATGACATTTTAAAACAGTAGCATCTCCCTTAGAGACAGTAATGGCTTCTGTTATATTTACTTGATCCTCTTATCCACTCCCACAGAGTGCTACAAATTGCAGGATAGAATACATTCCCTATCTATCTTGCTAAATAAAGGTTGAATGAATAAGCACTGTCACAACTGAATGAAGCACAAATTTTAACTGGCATGTCATTGCGGAAGAATAGCCTTCTGTCTGTGATATTATCATCTGGAGAGGTTTTTTTTTTTTTTACCACTGATGGTAGTTTTCTTTATCTCAAAGTGGCTGTGTTACTTATATTGTAGAGGAATAGCACAAAGAAAAATCATGTGTTTTGGATCTCTGACTGATGTGTAAGTGCTATGGAAAAAGAAGGAACACAGCTCAGATTCAGCATCTTGTTCCTGTCTGTCTCCACAGGCTCTTTGGAAGTTGTGTTTGTCAGAATGTGCCGTGCCTTTGACTCACAAAACAACACAGTCTATTTTGATGGAAAGTATGCCGGACCTGATGTGTTCAAGTCTTTAGGTAAGCAGAGTGGGTGTAGGTGTGAGTGCTTGGGTGTGTGCATGTGTGTATTTGTGTTACCTTGTGTGTGTTTCCTCTTACACTGTCTTACTACTTTCCTTGGTGTAGTAGCCAAAATTAGAGTCTGCTAGAGTTCTGCTCTACACAATGCTGAAGGCCTGGAAGCAAATACTGGGCACTCATCCCTGCCTCACCTGGCATTACTTGTCTCTGCAATGGTTATTTATGGTAGAACAGAGATGTTAGTGAGGCTCTGCTGCATATGGCTCTTGTAACTGTGGAATAAATAAAGCCAGGCAGAGTGTCTTTAGGGAAAGTGCTATCAAAACTGTCATTGATATTCTGACATAAAACATCTCAGATAGCTCAAATAGCATTCGTGTTTGACTGCCATGACATTATTAAGCTTTCCGCTATGGATTTTCTTGCATTTCCATATGCCTCCTCAGGTTAAAAAAATGCAAATGCGTCTCATAGTGGAAGAAGAAATGCTGACTGTTTCTCGATATAAGTTTACTATTCCCTGTAACTCATGGTTTGTGAGTGTGTATATGATTCAGCATGTGTGTGAGTGCCAGTGTCCTGTGTATTCTGTACAGAGGGGTCCGCGGCAGAGGAAGCAGAGTGATGGGCTTCCCAAGCTGTGGTGGCATCCGCCTGTCTCTCTCTATGCCCAATAATTGATTTAACTAAAAGCCTCAATAGTGACCTCATTTTAGCTTGCATAACACCACCGAACTGCCAAACGTGACTCGTCTGGGAGGCAAAACTCAGTAAAAGCAATGCCTGTTCAGCTTAAGACGCTCCCATGTGCTGTCAGCATGCCGTTCTTTTTCATTCCTTCCCCTTCCTCTCCCCTCCCTGTGTGCCTCTCTCCCAATAAAGATCAAGAATGAATGTTATTCTTTGGTCTTCCTCATCCTAAGCCCTCTCTCTCTCTGTCCTTTGCTGTGGCAGGCTGTTACGACTTGATCAGCTCCGTCTTCGAGTTTGGGAAAAACTTGTGTTCTATGCACCTGTCTGAGGATGAGATCGCCCTGTTCTCCGCCTTTGTGTTGATGTCTGCAGGTAGGTGTCAGTCACATTGCAATAAAAAAAAGGCAGATACACATACACCATGTCAAGGAACTTTTGCCCTGCTGCTTTCTTTACCCATTAATATTTTATTAAAATTTGTGTCTAATACTACATCAATACTTTTCACATGACATATAAGCACTACTACCAATGTTTGTACAGGAAAAAAAGTTGTAATAATTCACATTCCAGACCGATCCTGGCTNGCATGACATATAAGCACTAGTACCAATGTTTGTACAGAAAAAAAAGTTGTAATAATTCACATTCCAGACCGATCCTGGCTCCAGGAGAAGGTGAAGGTAGAGAAACTCCAGCAGAAAATCCAACTGGCTCTCCAGCACGTCTTGCAGAAGAACCACAGAGAGGATGGTATACTTACAAAGGTACAGTGTGAGGCACTACACACTCATCCATTATCCCTGCTTTACCCTTATAACAGTGTAATCTCCCACTGTTTAGGATCTTTACTCCACATGATATCAGCCATCTTCAGTGCATTAAATTAAACTAATGCATATTTCAGGTGAAGCTTCTTTAGTCGTACTTGAAGTGGCTTTTTTATTAGAAGAGAAGTGGCAATTTATCAATTGTACCAGCTTAATAATATAAGTGTCAAGTTTTCCTTGTGCTTGAGTGCTTGTCTCAATATTTACAAGTCTGCTTACCCCTGTGTGAGAGGGAATACACTGTAGGGAGGAATGTTTTTCACTACCATTGCTCCATGTCCGTGCCTCCCTGTGAATCTAAACAGCCTGTCTCCTCTTTCTCCACAGTTGATATGCAAAGTGTCGACACTGCGAGCGCTGTGCAGTAGGCATACAGAAAAGCTTACAGCTTTCAAAGCAATATACCCAGACATTGTGCGTGCCCACTTCCCCCCCTTATACAAGGAGCTGTTCGGATCAGACTTTGAGCAGTCCATGCCCGTTGACGGGTAGCAGCCCTGCCAGGTGCCAGTGTGCCCACCGTAGGGGAATGTGGAGGAGGAATCTGAGACACTTTAGTGGTGCCCTGCACAGACCAGAGCGGACAGATGGCACGCTGTTCAACTTCTTCATTTACATTGGTGGGGAGGGCTTCAGGATTTGATTCTCAAGGTTTACTTTATTGAGTTTAGTTCTCTTTGGAAGACTTGTGGCACCCAACACCCCATGGGACATGAAGAGGAGATGAGGACAAATAATTTCTGTCTGGTTGAACTTGACCTTCTTATGCGCATTTCTAACACGGAACTCATGATTGGTTTCATTCATTCACTCATTTTCCAGTTAAAATATTTGATGACCTATTCCATGACAACATATAAATCAGTGTTATTTTTGGGATTATACTTCCGAAACAGTTGCAGACATTTTCTTATTCATAACAGTCATAGCCTTCTCACTCTCAAACAGTTGATTTCCAAAGTGAANCACTTCCGAAACAGTTGCAGACATTTTCTTATTCATAACAATCATAGCCTTCTCACTCTCAAACAGTTGATTTCCAAAGTGAAATTAAAAAAAAGCAGATGCACAAATGTTGGTCAAGTTCAGCCATTTTTTCTCTTGTGTTCAGTTGTATCTTTTGGATGCAGTGCTTGGAATGAAAACTCACAGCAACTTTGAAGGAGGGTCCGTCGGCATGGTGTTGCAATCGGCACCTCTCTATGGACAATCGTTTAAAAAAAAGAAACATAGAATTCTGGTAATTCTAATGAAAACGCAATGATTTTAGCTGTCAAAGACTCCATCCACCATTGTTGCATAGTGAAATCATGTAAGGCCATCTGCTATTAATCCTTCTCTGGACAGGTGCCCTGGAGAAGCACAGGGCACCAACACAATGAAAAGGGTCCATTCCACCTGTTTTATAATGTACTACAGGGTATATGGTCATAAGTACTTACTATACAGAAAAAAAGTAATGTTTATAGAATCTATTTTAAATAACATGTATGATATTAGTAGTTAGACCATTCTTAATTGTTGAATTGATAAGGCACTTTTATTTACACCTTTCTTTAATTTAAGACTTGTATATTAACCTAGTGATGTGTTGCATGTGCACAAGAAATACAAGTTGAACCATGGTCACAGAGGCTAGTCCTGGGAGCTGTAGATGATACTGGTCTGGAAGTGTAAGGGCTGTCTGTTAGGATGGCTGGTGTTGCTGCCTGCTGGTGAACAAAGAGGCATGGATTAGAAGGCAGGTTAGAGACACTCTATCACCTGTTATCTCAACAACTGCCAATAACGACACCTGACTTAATGTAGCTCTGATACTCCTTTTAAGTGAGTATGCACACATATAATAACTATAATTACATTAATAATGTTAATGTCTCATGACTTTATTGATCTTTGTTATGTTAGGAATATTTTAAAAAATATTACATGAGTTTCACATTTTAAAAATGTGTATTCCTTGCTATTAATTTCAACATATTTGGTGAAAATTGTGCTTTAAAAAACTTTGCATATTGTGTAAAGAAGTCTACAAGAAAACATATTATCCAAGCCATGGTCCAAGTCAAGATCACACATTGACTGTAATCCAATTGTTCCATCTAGTGGAAGCTAGAGAAACAGCAAGCAAGTGAGCTGCCTAATGGCAACGATGCAAGGTCTAACCTTAAAATACATGCACAACCCTCCTTTAAAAGGTGTTGAGTGTTTTTGAGTGATTCTACCTGCCTTCTCACCACATTCTCAGCCCAGCAAAGCCATGACAGGACACAGAAGAAACAATAAAGGGAAAGTGAATATTCAAAGCCTTGTCTGGTAGTAAAGCTTCTATTTTTGTAACATGTTTTGGTTAATAAACTCATGAAGAGAAAGAGGGAGAGAAAAAGATGTCAGGTAGCACTAACTATATTCCCGCAATAATTAGACTAGCTGTTGTTTGTACGATTTGGGGAGAAACATAAAATGTTAGGACAAGTGCTATTCTCAGAATGCTTTGTTGTTGTGCTTCTGTTTTGTTGAGTGTGTCTTTCTTGTCAGTGTGGTAGTCAAGTGGTAGAAAAAACCCTGGATGTGCCAAACAGTAGTCGTTGCTTCCGCTTTCCAGTCTACTTGTCTATAATGTAGAATGGATTCCTAAGACATTCCAGCAATCTCAGTAGCGGCTTCTAGAAAAATCTTTTAAAAAAGAAAAGAGAAAAAAAGAAATGAGAAAAAAAATGATATCCCTTTAGAAATTCAACAAAGCATGTTAACACATCTGTCACCAACCATGACATAGAATCCAATTGTTTGTCTTATTTTTTTTTTCTTTTTGCACACTATCATTCCTCTGCCGTGCAATTTGCACAAGGCGTTAATGCCTTGTGCTGTCACCCCTCAGGGAAGAGTTTCTTTTGCGCTTTCAGTTTGAGAGGACATTTGTTTGTACTGATTAAGTTTAGTTGATGTTTTTGTTCAGGGATGTTCCATGAGGAGTGGTTGAGATTTAACATTTGAAAATTAATGACTGAGTTGTTCAATTCTTTACATGACTGATGTCCTTAAAGGGGCTTTCAGCCACTCAAAGACCACTGTGCCCCTATGGTCAAGTTTAAGAAAATCTCATTTGTAAAAAAAAAAAACAAACAAAAAAACAATAAACCCCATCATTTTTACAAATTTCAAGTTCAGCTCACAGCATATTCTTGTCACACAAAAAAATCTGTTTTGGTTTAAAGCGGTGTCATCAGGGTCTTTAAAATGATAACCCTCTTTGTTAGAGAAACCAAATATTCTTATGCAATACTAAATCTGTTGTGTTTCGGTTGTAGTTGTTATGCTGTACCTAAGTAATAATCTCTGTTATGATCCAATGCTATTTGGATATGCACAAGCCCTCTACGACGAGTAAACCTCAGTCTCCCAGCAAAAGAAAACCCAGTCTGGAACACTGCTAGACAATCCAGGTTGAGAGGCCCAGTGGCCCTGCAAGAGCAGCAAACAGGATGAGGTGTGAACGCTCAGGGAGGTAACAGGTAGACCGAAGAAGCAGCTCGCTTTCCTTTGGACAGTAATGCAGAGCATGTGATTTTGCTCTTTTTCTGAATTTATGAGGTCTTTCAAACCTCTTGAAATTGGTAAGAGGAGGTGGCATAGCACACTGACCATGCAGTACAGCACTTACTGTTAGTGTAAAATAATGAAGAGATGGAGACTTGGCTGATTTCCTGTTATTTATTTGCAAAACATTTGGTTTGTCTCTTGTTAAAAAAAAATCAATTTTCTTCAGCTGTTGTAATCTTGCCTGATGATAAGGTCTATCACTAAAACGGTTATTCTCTCATAAAATGAAGAAATGGTTTAATTTTGTTTTTATTCAAGTCTAAAGGATTGAGTGGCTTGTAATGTGTTCTACAATATAAAACAAGCAATATGCCTTGTGTTACAATTACGGGTCTCTACAGTGCAGTCATCATCCTTTTTGAATTGACTTTGACTCATACAGCAAACCTTTATTCTCAGTCTAGAACAAAAAATAATAAAACCCCATCACTCTGTGTTCATCACCTTATGTACTGGTATGGTTGTGATATTGGCAGAATAGCAGAAAATGGTCATCAAACACATAAATAATTGTGTCTAACTATGAACTGCGCCTACACACAGGCCTGTAAAGTGATGTCCTTCTGTATATTCTCACTTGAGATATCCCGATTTAAGTAAGGGATTGATGCTAAGTGTGCTATTCAATCAGTGTGTAGTATTCAGTAAAATGTACTGGTCCTTCTGTCTCTGCTCTGTTGTCTGTTTGTAAAAAGCAATAGTGTGTACGTGTGTGCGTATGTGTTTGTTCTCACAGTGTGTGAATAAATAAAAACCCCAGACAAGGCTTTAATAATTACAAAGGAACAGGGTGGATGTGGATGAGGAGGTCTTGGTATTATTTTGGACTTTAAAAAAAAGAAAAAAAAAAGTGCTTTGGAAAACGCCAAGCTTGATCCATCCAAAATAGGTTTAGGTTTTAAAAAGCATGACATAATGCCTTCAACAATTCACAGGTCTGTAGAGTGCTGTGAGGCAACATTGAACCAGCTTCGCAGTGAAAGCATGCTTCACTCTATCAGTTCAGACAGTGTGGCCACAGCTGAACTTGACGCAAACTGAAAGTGAAATCTGGACAGTAAATTGTGAAAATGAGTGTTCTGGCCGTAAATTGTGAAGATCAGTGTTATGTCATGCTTATAAAGTTGTGCTGGAGTGCCGGTGTGTTACCCAGAAATGTGAGTCAGTCGTCACATTTTAACAGAACTCATTTTCCAAAGCACAGCTGATAAGGATTTATGATTAAAAATATGTTTAAGAATATAGTTTTTAAAAAAAAAAAACCTGAAGCAACTTTTAGCCATAATCGAATGTCAAGCAATAATATATGTCTTTGTATTATTTTTGATTTTTTTTTTTTGTGTGTGCATATAGTCTTTGAACATCTGCATGTAAATACACCTCTTATTTATCACTTTTTGGTTTGTTTCGTGTTGATTTTGTGGATGTTTTTATGTTTCATCTGTATATTTGACCAGTTCTGTTCCCAGGTGGAGAACTAAGAACTTGACATGGCCTGTTATGCTGTATATCTTATTTTCTCACTCTTTCTCTCTCCCTCATTCTCAGCTGTTTATTCACCATATTTAATGTTATTATTGATCACATGTATAAAGGTAGCTTTGTAACTTCTGTCTGTATAGGTAAGAGGAAAATACTGCTACTAAGGCCTACCCAATGAAAATATTTATCTGTTTATCGATGACACCATATTGTACGATAACTCTGTTTCTAGTTTGCTTCCCTTCTTTAGGATTAGTTTGATAGACATAGGGTGTGCTGACATTTATTTTGTGTTGCCCTGATGTGTGGTGCTAGGTAAGTTAATTTTGTGAACAAAGTATTAATTACTAAGCCTGGCCACCCTATTAGTCAATGCATCTCATTGCATATTAATGTATTATTGATATTAGGACTCAATAAATAATAATAATGATAATGATGATAATAATAATAATGAAAATGATAGTGATAAAATTACCCAAGCAGTACCTGTATCAGTGTGCTGGTCTTGGGATAAGGCACTTATTTCCTTCTGACTTATAGCAAAGCTAGTATCTGCTAATTAACAAGCTATTTAAGGTTGCTTTACTGGTTTGTGGGAAAATGATAATATTCAAACTGAAACAGCAGTGTTGTGTTTTCTTTTTTGTCTGATTGTAAAAAACCACTCACTGAGGATGTAGTTTGTCAGGCTTTAAGATACTAAAATATTTACCTCTCTTGTGTCTGCATAGTTCCTCACCTGATGCAGGGAAGTGGTGCTTGAATTAAACAGAGCCTCAGTATGCTTTTGTTATTCCCCATTTTAGACCATCTTGAAACAGTGGTTTCTTCAGACCAGTGGCATAAACCTCTTGCACCATGTTAAGTGTTACAAATCTACAGTACATGAAAGGATTGCCATTTGAGGACAAAGTTGACCTTTTCTCTCCACTCTGTAGCAAATATCAGTAAGAATATTCTTGCAATAATACACAGCGTATCACACTGAGTGCCTCTCGGTGTACCAGGATGCATATATGGTTTTGATTGTCTTTTTTGTGGTTTTTCCAGACGTGTACTGAAGTGACAATGTATTTTGTACGTGAGGATGAATTCTCACATGCTTCAAATGTTTTTCAGATTCTTTCTTTGTGTGTTGTTGATCATTTTCACATGGGTTGATATGCAACATTTAAGGGTTTCAATGTATAGACAGTCCATTTAGTGTACATGTGACTCCCTCACTTGTTTAAGAAACATAACTGGGAAGTTTGCTTCATTTTGATCTCGACTGATCAAATAAATGCTTGCAGATAATATTACAGAAAAGTTCACCTGCACATTTGGGGCTTTTTTTCTCAGTTGGAAAAAAGCTAACAGGCAATCCACATTTCTTCATTTTCTGTCTGTTTTATATCAGTTTTTTATTTCACTGAGAACAGAATATTTACTAATGCATTGTATATTAAGTATTTGTATGTGTTTGTAAAAGAGGCATACAACACATCTGGATTTCTTTAATGTTCTGTGTTCAATGTGCGCTCAGTTGGCTGGGGTAACGTAATATGAAGGGTGGGTGGAGTAGGGGTGGATTCTTTTTCCATGCAAAAGCAGTACAAATTATGGGAAAGCCGAAACTAGTGTGTGGTTGTCACAAAATTTCTAAGTCACATGTTTGCTACTGATGTTAAAATGGGGACAGATGATCATGTACCTTTTTATCCAGCTCTTTTGAACTCTCTTTAGCAGGTAGTCTATTCACAAACGTAGTTTTGCTCCTTCTTGTCTGATTCTTAAATATGAAAATAAGTATTTTGATTCATTTTGTAAATACAGCTGTAAAGAAAAATAAGAAATTTAATGTTGTCTTTTAAATACTTTTCATTCTAATATGAATGTTGTTATATTGTACTTAGAAACTGTACCTTTAATATTACCTTTATTAAAAGTGCATTGGACACATCGATTTTAGATGTGCTTTATGTGCTGTTATCCCATAATAAAATTTACCGCTTGTAATGGGCTTTTATTTCCTGACTGTTTATCTGCCTCAGTTGTCTGCTCTCTCTCTTTTTCTCTCACTTCTTTTTTAATAAAATCAATCAAACTGCATATTTTTGATTTGAAATAATTTGAATAACATATTATTTATTCTTTACTTAATCAGAACTATTTGCCTCACTTAACTAAAAACATCTCCTACTGTCATTAAATCTGTTTAATACAAATTTACAACTGCCTATGAAAATTATATGTGAGTTCAATCTGTGAAATTTTTTCTCCCTTAATCTTCAAAACCATTAAGCCATATCACAACTTTATTCTTAATAGTCCTTATTTCAAAATTTGAAAAAGACTAAAATGATTTTGGTACAACTGTATAACTAGTCTAGAACATGATCATTTCACAACCCGAACTTGGTCAATTCTTGAAAGTGGTTATATTTCTGTATTTTCTAAACCTTTTCCCAAATATCTCTTTAATAGAACTCACCTGCATGCACCATGTCGTTAAAACTCATGCCACATGTGGATATGAGCATCATGGATGCTTGAAAATCCAGGTAGATCTGTTTGGGAAACATCTGTATTGATCTTACTTAGATTTCATAGACCCTTAGAGCTGGATGAAGGACAGGAGTTGGAATAATTACATTTTTGTAATTTTAAAAACAGGAATGTTGTAGACTATGGTCTGAATTGACTTCCGGTAAGGGAAATAATGGTAATGACTGCAGCAGAAGCAGATATGGATGAGGAATTATGCTGTGGCCTTTAGACACAGTAAGACTGATGTGATAAGCAAATTCTTTGCAGTCATGAGAATACAGCATTTTGTATTTGAAC
>JANJYP010155362.1:0-19496 GCA_024605115.1 Rastrelliger brachysoma
CAAAGCGGCTCAAAGACGTACAGTTGGATGGCTAATTGTTCTGCCTCTGAATCGGAATGAGACATTTTTATTAAGGGAAAGCTATCAGCAAATAATTACGAGCCTTGATTTCACATATTCTTGTCCCGGAGTGGTGTGTCATGTGACCCTGATATGAAAAAACCGCAGAAGCCAGTAAGTTTGAAGAGGAAACTGACATCAGTTATTTATATGTAGTCAAGCCCACTACCTATTACTTATTTTAAATTAAATTTCTAGCTCAGTAAAGGCTTTCAGATAACTTAATGTCAGCAAGAATAACTGTCTGCCTGACCAGTTTTCAAATCTGTAATTACCTCTGCCAAAGAGGTTATGTTATTACTGTACTTTGTCATGTCTGTCTGTTAGCAACATAACTTGAAAAATTATATTCGATTTTGGTTTTTTGGGGGTGATCTGGATCACCGTCTGAGGCTGAGCTGCCTTGGCGGAAGGCTGCGCTCTCTGAGAAAATTCTCTTTATGATTTAAACCTTAGCATTACCAGAAAATCTCATAATTAAGCTCTATGTATCTGCTGTCAAATATTATCATGTCATATATGTTCTTTGTGAACATGTACAGTTACAAGTATAATCCAACACTGCAATTAACTTTCAAATATTGGCCCCAAATGTAGTTTTATCCTCATTTAATGTGCTGTTGACGGATTTGTCAACAACATATTCACGTGATAAGCACCATCATGAGCATGGTGCTTGGAAGTTTCATCAAATCATTGGTGTTAACAGTAGTATTTATACAGAGGAAAGATAACACCACCTTGTATGTATTTTCAAAAACAAACTGTCAGAACAAAGTCTCAAATTCTGATCACAATTGAGATTTTACCAACTACAACAGGTGACATATTTGCATCTACCATGATTTTTTTCATTTGTTCAGATATTCAAATAAGAGACCATGCATTCACAAAGTGTTTCTGCAACCCTCTTACTAATTAGATTGGCCTGCAGACCCCTGCAGTCCCTGCTGTGCTATTTCCAGCCTCAGATCTGTGGAGTGTGATGCTGTAATGATTTTATAGGAGGTAAATTTGCAGCGTGCAGCAGGAATGTCACTCCACTAATTCAGCTCTTCCCCATGCACTCATTTTGTGAGGTGAATGACTGAATCATATACGCGTAATACACGATTGCTGACGTTGCTTAGAGTTGAAGTGTTGGACTTTTACATAGTAAATGAATGCCCGTTACATTTAAGTCATTGCCAAATGAGTTCACAAAATGCTGATTAAGCCTATAACCACCAGATAAATCTTTCTGAATTGCACAGTATCACCAGTATTGATGTGTCAGCCAGCAATGATTTCTCATCACATTTTTCTGAGGAAAAGATGTAATGTTCAGGTGACAGATGTTTGGCCCTCAAATGTCTATTGGCCCACAAAGGATACTGTGTATGCATGACTAATTGGTCATTATGTGGCCACTTTTATCTACATTTGTATATGTTTTCTGAGCTGTGTGGAGGCAAGCCAGTGGCCAAATTTTGACCGTCCCAATTTTGTCTCTGACTGGCCAGTTAGTTGGTTGAGTTGGTTAGGTTTTCGCAGATTCCTCAGGGTTAGGGTAAACAAATTGGATTCATTTTTTAATTTATCACTATTTTATTTTAATTATAATTTTAAATATGTCACAGTTTTCCATCCACAGCAAAAGCATAAAGAAATCTTAGCTGTAGTTTCATCTGACAAAGACTCGTCTATCAGCCACTGGACAAATAGAGCTTTGTAAACATCCTCTAAAGCACTTCACCAAAGCAACAGGCTTAATAAAGATGTCAATTTATTTTATTGATTCACTTTGCATCGTGTATCGCCTCTGCTAGACACAATTCATGCGACTGAAGAAAAGGATCCTATTGGCCCTGCGTACACAGCTGGTGAATTTATGACTACATAATCATAAGACAACAACCACGCATGCATTACAAAAACTGTTTTCATACCAGTCACTTAACTACCCCAGTGTGTAATAGTTTTGTGGTGTGTTCAGTACCAATACAAATGATTTATGATCCTGCAGTTGAGTAAACTGCTATTCATATCTTGCTGTTGCTAAAGATTGTTTCAGGTGATAAAGTACTTGTTGATAACACTCAGGAAGAAAGCTAAATCTGATATTAATCAATATGTATACAATACATATGTTAAAAACTTGGCAATAGTTGTTGAGATACTTTATTCTGGACCAAAGTGATGGTCCAAGTGACTGACCAATAGACCAACACTTGGGCCACTTCACCAATGTGACTTAAACATTACTGGTGTAACTGTCCATATTAAAGCTACTTCTAAGGAAAAAAGAAACATCTGTAGAGGCAAAATTATTTCACTGCAATCAGTCAATACAGTCGTTAGAGCAGTAGTGACAGTGTTTCTTCAACTTAGTATTTTAGTGCTTTTAAAAAGCCAAGCCAGTATCTCTGAGTGTGATCCATCTGCCCATTTCATGAGAATGAGAATCTGGCTGATAATGTTGGAAGCTACAACAAAACAGATCTACACAATTCACAAAAGTACTCTAATCCTGCAGAACATACTCTAAAGCTGCTTAATATTTGAATGTAGCAGCAGACCAGTCAATGTTGTAGTTTTAACAATCTGGAGAGATGAGGACAGGACTTCTGGCTTTTGCTATGTATAAATGCAGATTCCTCACCTCAGATACAGGTTGCATTTTGTGGATTAAGCACCTCTCAGGAATCATGAAATTTTTGGTGTCAATTTTTAATAGAAGAAGAAAGAAATGCTTGCCAAAGCAGCCAAAGATTTAATTAGAGGGCTGGGCGGGTGATGATGTGTGAAGATGTAAGTCCTGCAGTAGAAAAGACAATTGGAGGGTGAACTATCACTGTTTTAAACATGATTGGCCAATTGTCAGATATATTAAAATGTGTTCACCTGCTCCACAAGAGACAATATTGACAGTCTACTGTTATGTGTACAGCAATGCATTGTGGGAAGATCTGTGAGTGAAATCAATGGTGCAAAAAAAAACAAAAAAACACAACAAGTGCTCATCTACCACCAATAACTATGACATTTATGGCAGTTCAGTATGTGTGTGCTTCGTTAAATAAGCAAAGGTCTTTAGTCTCCTGAAAACTGCGAAGCAATTCAGCTTTGCCTAATTTTTGCTGAGTATTAATGTGATGACCTCATCATTATTTCACTGGTCAGGGTTATTTTAAGTACTTGGAAAAATTTCAGTCTCTGCTTAAAGTGGATTAAACAGCTTTCTCTGTCATATTTATGTTTCCTGTCTATGGGCTGTTGAGTTCAAAGTAAAGAGCTAATTCAGAGTAGCCTGAATACTGCATTTGATTTCTCACGGCAGTCATCCACATAACCAGACTTTTTTTCAGATATCATTAAAAACTAAATCTCCAAAGAAGCTGGCACTTGCAGTAATGATCTGGCAGCCAATCAAAGCTAAGTTTATGCTAAGATCTAATCAAGCTAATTAGCATTTCTGTCCATTACCAGCTGGGCCATCTTGCTCAAAAATGTTGCATGTCACAAAAAACAAATGATGGGGAGAAAAAAATATCCATTTACAAATTCAAAGGCAAAAATATAAATGTCTAGACGTATATACAAATAGATACATAATTTTAATATGTGTAAGTACATAAAGTTAAAGCAGTACACAACAACATTGCTTTGATATTAATTAGTACAGAGCAAATATGGATGGGAGGTGCCAAGGTAAGATCAATAAAATCCAAGAATATCTTTGACTTCATTTAGACATCATCTTCAGAGTCTGAAATGAGTGCTGCTTCTTCTGCACTTACCAGTATTGGCCGAGCTGATGTGACAGTGGCAGAAAAACTAAGTCTTGTAGCTAGAGATTGCTTTATGAGTTGTTTTGGCTTGAAGACGGCTTAGTTATGAGTCAGTGACTGCAAGAATTCTACAGCAGTGTGCAATTTTATAGTCCAAAAATACCCATGAGTCAACATGAGTTCAAGCATCCTTGGAAAATGTTCCATGAAATGTATTGCAACTCTTTTCAGTTGCTTGTTCATTGCAAAGTTATAGAACCACAGTGCCCACCTGGAGTAACAAATGACTGAAACGTTTTGTGGGTGATGTTTCTTTATGGTTTTCTTTGGGTTTTACATCAATTGTTGCTTTGGTTAATTTTCAAAATCTTTTTGAGTGTAACAGGTCATTTTGAGAGAAGATAAAATGTCATGTTGGGGGAAACATAGGTATGATTAAAATCATTAATTATAGCTACACTACACTCAGATGTGCCATGTCCAGAGCTCTGGTAGTGTGCATGCATCATTAATGCTATTGGTTGCAATTGTAACTTTTTATGTTACAGTGAGTCGAAACAGCCTTTTCAATCTGTAAATATCATTAAGTTCTACTGTAACATAGGAGAAGAAAACGAGACCTCAGAAACTTGGAACAGGAGGACACTGTCATGATGGTGCATAACTCTGTCGATAGCATAACCTCTACTCTGTGCCTCAAAGAAAAGTATTAAATTGTCTGAGTCAGGTATTTTCCAACATTAGGGACACCTGACAGTTTTTCAGTCTCACTTGTCGGCTTGTTCATTGCTCTTTGACAAGCACACACTGACAGAAGCTTGAGGGACTTGTTCTGTTAGAACAAAACTTTTGTTTTTTATAGTCTAAGTTTGGTTCATTGCCAGAAGACAAAGAAAGAGAGGAGCAAAAGTAAAAACGTAATATGTAGGGGTGAAACTATGTGTATTACCTCAGAGTATTACACTTGTTTCTGAGCATTTATGTGTAGATGAGGGAAGGTAGTAGGTGGAGTAAACAAGGACACAGAATCTGGTGAGAGGAAAGGAAAGAGCACTGCAGTGCTGATGACTGCGAGACTCATCCATCCAGAACATGCTGCGCTACTCTGCATCAGTTACTGGCTATAGCTCAAGTTTAGAGATTGAATATGTTCATGACTTTGATTGAGAACTCTGCATGGAACTTGATATAAACATTTCAACTAAGCAAAAATAAATAAATCACATCCCACTCTTTGCCTCCTCTTTCTCCTCTTTCTCCTCTTTCCATTTGCACCATGGTCATATTCTCCCTAAAAGTACAACTCCTTTAATCAACAGGATATGTCTGCTGCTATTCATTCTGTTCATTATTACCAAACAAAAGGCTCAGGTGATTTTGCTGCTGGGAGAAGGATTCAATTATTCAAAAGCTGTTATAGCTCCTGTTGTGTGGCTGTGTGTGTGCATCCTAGTATTCATCTTTTATTTAGGCGGCCAGTGAATGACTTGTTATAAACAGCTTGCAGGGAAGCACAGTGATGTGCCACCCATCCATTTGAGGCAATGACAGACTGCATACCCACTAGACAACAGGATTGCACTCGGATAGCACTGCCATCTACCTGAAACCTGCTGTTGGTGTATTTGCGTATTTTTTCACCTGGGTATCACTGAAATTGAAGTATCAACTCTGAGGAGGATTACCTGCTGCTGCTGTTAAACACTGTAGAGCCAAATAACTTTAACATTTCAAACTACCAACTTTGTACATTTATGTTTTCCCAACTTCATCACATGCACAGTGACACACAGACATGCATGTAGGCACAAAAGCAAATATACAGCAAATATACGAAAATACTTCCGCAACTCAAACTGCTCTCAAATATTCCTACAATAAGTTATTCCTGGCTGTGCTGGTTATTCTGCTATAGTAAAAGTAGCTGAATACACTTTAACTTGCTTCAGTGATATACAGCAGAATTTCACAGCTGTGAATCAATCATCCATTTTCAATCTCTCTTCTTTATCAGGCGTCCCAAGTATGAGCAGCAATAGTGACAAGTAAATTCAGCTACAAGATTGTTACAAAAATGCATGAAATTGAAGTTATTTGCCTGAGAAAGATATTTTTTTATTAAATCTATATCATAGCAGAGATTGGGTATGAGTTGAAGTGTAATTTACAGAATGTATAGACTGATGAACTGATGAGTTGTCCCCTTTCTCGCTGTGTTGAGCAGAAAGTGTTTGATGCTGACAAATCAGAATATTTCAAACACTGTCAAATAGGTGTCCCTTGGAAGGTATGACAGTGCCACTCAACTTACACCGTCACAAAGATACAGATAAACATCACAACATTTCCATCATGTTACAATATTTTGTAAAATACATTCTCTGCCCTTGTTACATGCATTATATTTCTCAATTAACAACAGAACTGCCTAAAATTAAAATGATAATAGTGTCATAAACAGGATATTCCAAGGGTTCTCAGTAATAAACTTTACTGTGTGCAGAATAAAATCTCCATTAAAGAAGGAGCTATTAATACCCCCCTTCCCCCACTTACAAATGAATGGAGCTTGAACATCTGTGACTGTATGGAATCAAGGGGGGATTGAGCTGTTGGAAAACCTTACAGCAGTTTTCCATTGCAAACTGTAACCCCCCCTGTGGTGTTAGATCTCTTATGCCCAGGACAGCTGGGGTATTTATGCTTGGAAATAATAAATATATAAATCGGCAGTAATACATAGAACAGTTATTATAGTCACCTGAGTGTACTTCCACACGCACAACCACTGGATTAACAAGCATAACGCATACATGTAAAATATAATAAATCCCCTGGAAAACATTTCGCCTGGTTTTCTTATCCCTAGTGTTATATATTTTTTTGGTTTTGCAACAATGCTCTTTTATTCATGGAGTAGAAGCTGTTCATTCCTCACAACATATATCTTTCCGGTTCACATTGAGCTCAATTTGCGCCTTATATTGTGATATATGTTATAAAATCATGCAAAATATTGTTGAAATTATAACAAATCAAGTAGGTTTAAACCATCCTAGCGGAAAAGAAAAGCGTTTCTCTATCGTAGATCAACTGTCACTTTAGGGGGAGTAGCCCACGGCACACTGATGCGTCCTGGTGTTTCCTACACTGATGCTGCTCGGCACACTTTGACAGTGCAGCTGTGCAGCACCTGACACGCTGTAATAAATCGTCTCCACACTGAAACAGTATATGTGGGATAAGAAATCTTATCAGTTATGAAATATCCGTCGAAAAAAACCGGTGCACAAGGATGTTAAATCTCTCGTTTATGTTGCTTTCCGCTGCGCATTAGCGCATGGATCGTGCGTAATTGGATTAATCCCGACGCTTCTCTCTTTGAAAATATAAAATAGTCCTACCTCGCTCATGATGAAGGGTGATGTTTCGGTGTCTCGCCTGCTTCCAGTGCGTGAGTGAAAGTGAGAAGTTTCAGCAACAGTGGTCTTTAAAAGAGTGGCTCGCCGCGGACAGAGAAGCTTTATAAAGTGTTAAGACCAACTCCTCCGTGTCATCACGTCACCAATAAACCAATAGGATTGCCGTGGGCAAATGTGTCTCCCAAGTCACCACCCAACTCCTTCAAATATTCATATGCTGTGTAAGCCCTTTTCAACATGATCAGCCAAACGGAGCTTCTCTCTTGTTGATGAATCTTGCTGATAGAAATTGTTGAGTGTTGAGAGACATTTCATGAACCAGTCATCATGACATCGATAGAAAATTGATGTTTCAAAAATATGTACTATTGTCACCCTCACCTGAGTCTGTGCACTAATGCGTGGGTGTGAGCTGCATAACAAATGCTCAAGTAAAAGATTGTTCCAAGTGGCATTTGCAGTTTGTAGTACTTCAGTGCGCTTCTTTGCAGCCACAGTGTCATCACTATAATGTTCATAAAATATTTCATCTTACACCCATTTACAATTTTATTTGACAGTGTGCCTGTCATTTTTCTTTAATTTGATGCAGAATTAATTATACATAGTAAAGCTTTACTGTAGCATAATAAACTAATTTGATTTTCTATGCTACATTTCCCATCAAAGACATGGTGATTTATTGCATCAAAGAGACTGAGGTGCTTTTTTTTTTTTTTTTTTTAGAAAGAATAGTTTATTCTGAGTGGGTTTATTTAATCCTTTTTGCATCAATCCATCCATTTTCCATCTTTTAATCCACTTCAATATTAATTTCACAAATAGAGGTAGCTGATTATGATATGTCCTAAATCCATAGGTTCATTTGTTAAATTCAATATAAGCATTGTTTGTCAGATTGAACATTTGCATAGCAAGCAGATATTGCAATCCAAAATCCAATGTGAAAGCTATATCTAGTTCCTGCAAGTCTGAACAGAAATAGTATCAGACAAAGAGAAGCATAACCAAATTCACAAAAGCACTGATGTGAATGCAGCTTGAAGACTGTTCAGCATCCTTATGGACTGTCACTGGGGCACCACCACTGAAGTCCACAATGGAGTCTTGATGGATAGGAGAAGAGGAAGCTGATTACAAATGAGGCCTAACATCTCTCCTGCTCTGACCTGACCTATGTGTCTCTGGGTAACTGACAGTGTGCCTGACAAGCTGGAGAGGATTTACACTAAAAATGAGTTTGGAGTCTTTGTTCTGCAGAAATAGCCTTCAAATTCCTCAGCCTAGAGAGTTGGAAGGAAGGAGGGGAGTCTGTTTGATTTGCTAAGAGTGGCAGATGGTACTGAGGTTTTTGTGTAAGCTTATTTAAGTTAGTAAGGCACAGCAAAATCTGGTGCCTGCCATGTCATACTATGTCAAAGGTTTCCTTCATAGTATGCGTGACACTATGTACTATAGGTGTGTACAACACATTAGAGATTTGTTTGGGATTGTGTATCTGCTCCTGTATGACCTACTGCAACCTATATGTATAACACCACTCTCTGTCGGTCTGCACAATGGTTTTCTTCCCACAGACATAATTAGAGTAGAAGTATTCAGACAAACAGACTCTGCAGGGCAACTTTCATTAACTTCTTCAATGGAACAATATGGTTGTGTAACAGTTACACTGGATACAAAAAACTATTAAGTACATTAAGTCAAACTCAGGTAGAATCTTTATATAGTTTCCTTTCTCTCTTGCATAATAAGGTGTATGCTCAGAAGTTAAATTAAGTCTACCTTTAGAAAAATATATCCAGCAACACATCCAAACTTTATCTGACTGCAGCAATCAAATAATTAGAGTTGAGGAAAGAAAAACATGCAGGAAGTAAAATAACCCAGATGGTTTGTGGGGAAGGAAATGGTGAAACATTTACAGACAGGAATATTGTCCATCAGCTAGTGGTGGAGAGACATCAGAAAAACATTTTGGGAAGCAGCTAGCAGTCCCACAGGAGACAGTGAATAGCTCCTTAAGGCAAGTTGCAGCATTTCAGTCTGAGGAACAAAGGATTGTATACTGTGTACCATGGGAGGAGAGAAAATAGGGGGCATATAAAGGGTATGTATAGCAGCCATATGTGTGGTTTCCTATTTTACCTGGTAACTATCTGATTAAAATAGCTACTTGAATAAATAGTCCCTTACACAATGACCATAATATAAACCAGCATTGCTCTGAATCCAGGATTATTATCCACAACTCTATGGTCGCTAATGTACTTTTTTTTTTTTAAATAGTATATTATTCATCTGACCTCTCAATTAAATGCTTAAGAAACTGGATTGTCCCACTGCAGCCTTTCTAGTGGTAAATGTTGAACAATGTTTCCCAGATGAATCACAGGTCAAAGATCAGCCACAGATGGAAGCAGAGCAGAGCTGTGATTAAGGACATATTAGCAGGAGTTGACATGGATCTGGATACTATTTGTGTTTCAACTCCAGCTACCAATACTGAAAAATAAACACAGTGCTTTTACAATTTTCAGAAGGAAATTCACATATAACAGAGTGTATTTGTTATTCCTGTAAAGATAAAACCAAAGCAAACTGCATGTTGTGTAAATTAGCTGTGCCTGAAAGCTGAATTTGTTATTTTCTGCCATCTGTCACAATATGTTTTCCACTGTTACTTTGAACTTTCTGTGAGGTCTTTTGTCCCTGCATCTTATATTACAGTCTACAGTGTAAGTTGACGATGCTGCCATGTTATATTTGCATCAGATTTTACTTGTGAATTATTCTGCAGAAACACCTTTATCCTGCTTTGCTGTGCTGAAAATACTTATCCCCAAGACAGTTGCAACATCTATTTTTACACTCTGTGTTGTCTGTGTTGGATGTGAGGTACACACATACATGTAAATATATGTTAACAAGCCCTTTTGTGGAGGTTCACATAAATGTTCTAAAAATTAAAAATACTTTTGCTGTTTCAAAATTTCACTGAGGTGATACCGCCTGATATTTTGCTCTTTTGCATGCAACAAAAGCCCAGAGCCAAAGATTAAGATCATGATTAATAAAATAAACTAACTGAGATGTACTATCTTGTGTTGCATGCACACACATGGACAAACACACACACACACACACACACACACACACACACACACACACACACACACACACACACACANGAGAATGTTTTGACCACAGACAGAGTTTCCTTTCATCTCTCCGCCTGACGGAGTGAACCTCTGCCCAGCAGGTTGACCTCAGTACCCTTCCTGCTTCAGGGCAATATGGATTAAAATAACAAACCCAGCTGAGACATTAAATATAAGTATAAATATCCTAAATAACTACACTAAAATAGTTATGTATAGCCTACCATCTTGTGAAAACATTGCCAAAGAAACACATCATGCACATCTATAAGTCTATATTTTAATCTAAGGCTTTACTGTAATATTTCTGCATGATTTACAGTTCAGAATACTCACTGTGCAGTCCCTAAGCTAGTTAGACAAACTGTAGTACAGGGATTTCATGACTTTTTTCAAGTATATTCATACATGTTTAAACCTAAATTTGATCCAAAATATGAGAGAGGACATTGCACACAACACACAAAAAAACCTTGACAACAACCTCAGCAAGACACAGAACAACCGTTTTTATCATGTTATTCCTCATTGTACTGGTTTCTAAATAATGCCTAGAATTTTTTACTTACAGTACATGGCATAAAAAGAATTAGTGAATGACTATATCAATAAGTCAACATTTCAGAAAAACAAAACAAAGTTTCAGAATGATGTTCTTGTGTTATTCACTGGCAGCAGGGATTCATCATGCCTTGAATCACTGAGAACAAAGAACACACAGATATGTCTTTGTGAGACTGTTGCAGACTCAGTGACAGTGTTTCACAGCACATGTGGTGGACAACACGAGCTGTAAGTGTAAAGCATAATTCACAGTCATTGCACGCTATCATATCACCAGGTATATGACACAGAGTATCTAGAGAGCAAATTGGTCTGCACATACACATACACCCTGCAGTGTTATATACTGTAGCTCCATGTGTTCTCACCTAGTGTGCTATACAATATGATTTCATCTGCGGTGGGAAGTGATTTATCTTTATCATTATTCTATTTTACATGCCACAAAAAACATGGCTTTCAGTTACACACAGATAAAACTGCCTTGACAGGTAACAATAGACAATATCATCCTCCATTAACTCTATCTTAACTTAGTCAATTAATCAATGCATTCCATCTTCTTTACCAGTAAATGTGGCTGCTGAAACTGGAATTATCCCGATATTATCTAAAGAAAAGGAGAGAACAGTCAATTTCTCAGCCAGGGGTTTAATTTGAAACCCCTTTTAAAATTGAAAATTTTAAACTTGCAGCTAATAAAGTGATAAATAGATTAAATTAATAATTCTGTGGGCTATGTTGACTAACAACTTCCAATTCAGTGCTGCTTAATAAAAATGAGCTTTCTAGTGAAGAGAGAGAAAAAGTTGGAGAACACATGATGCAAACAGGATACTGTATGCAGTAAGATTAAAGACAAGATGAAAACAGAAGAATAGCTAACTATCTCCCTTCAGGAATGTCTCTGCACTTCGAGGGAGAGGAACAAACAGATCAAAGATGCATGGAAGGAGGAAAGTGGAAGGATCAAAGGTGCCTTGGAGAAAGAGTGGAGAGAAAGCCAAGGTAAACCTGGACAGTCATTAAAGGAAATAAGAACATTTTGAGCTTTAGATTGTATAAAAAAAACCACCAAAGCCAGGTTATGAAAATTGTGATTCTTTGCATATAAAGTTGCACACACAGATTTTGGTCAGTCTGAGAGAGAAGAAAAGTTAAGAGATGATCTTCATGGGAGACTTGTAAAGCGGAATGAAGACGGTGTCGAAAGAGAAGAGAAACTGAAGCTGCAACATTCATGAGGACATCACACTTGATCAATCATTGATCATTTTGTTTTGGAAAAAATATTTGAAAATTATATTGTATTCAGTTAGCTTTACTCTGCCATTTTTTTTTATTTTGACTCAATGTTACACAAAAACAAATTTTAGCTAACTACTGTCTCACATTTACAAAACATTGTACATACAGTATAACATTCAATGGATATTAGCCTGTTAGAATTATAAGTTTCACAAGAGCACATATTATAAGGTTTAGTTTGGGTTGATAACAGCAATGCTTGATTAAAACAACCTTGTCTTGAGTGATTTTGTGGGTTACATTAATCGATTATTGTGTTTATTCTGTATTGACTTAAACGGTAAAAAAAAAAAAACTCAATGTTTTAGTGTACAGTCATGTCCTTTTGGTTGGTTCTGTTCAGAAGTTTTTCAGAATAAATCAATAAGTTAACAAAGTTTACGGTGATTTTAGCTAAGCTAAGCGAAGGAGCCTGTGTGTGTTAACTGTTCTAAATTCACTGTAAACCACAGCCTCATACAGTTTAATTCATTATAAAATTATTACTATCTGGCAAGGTTTCATAAAATAAAAAACACGGTAACAAAAGATGTAGTTCTGCAGTGACATTAAGCTGAATGGTTGTCAATCAACACACAAACTATGTATTTCTCATTCTTCATAGTGGCATAGAATTGACGGTGAGTCTGGTTTAGCACCATTTTTAATATCAGCAGCCTGATATTTGCTGTTTTCACAGCAGTTGTGAAAAGTTCTGGCTTTGTTTCTTGACTTTTTGAGTTTCTCTCATTAATGTGTTTCTACTCTTTCTTGTTTTCCCCCTCCATTCTGTCCATGTCTTTTCACCACTCATTCACGATTAGCCCACCTAATAAATCAAAAACTATAATAAAATCTGAGTATTTCAAATAATCTGCTTAAATGGCACAGTAATTTCCGGTGTGGTCACACACAAGTATTTTACAAGGGCTTTGAACATGACTTTCATTTCTTTCACAGAACAAACTACTCTGTTTTTTGGGCTTCTATTTCTACACTTAAAACTGTTTAATGCTCGGGCTAAAATTATAATAATATATAATTAAAACAATCCAGTGTTCAGTGGAAATAGCTTTTTTCTGCAGTTTTCAACCACATCATGCAACTCTCACCTACAACTGCACTGACATAAATTCCTCCTGGATTTACTGCACCTCCAATCCATACTGGGTTTCATTGTTGCTGTTTTTTTAGTCTGGACTGACATACACTTTAATGTCTTCAGTTCCATCCTCAGTACAAAGCTGGAGGCACTAGAGAAAAGGCAGCCTCATTTGTCTTGTACCAGGTTGTTCTGTGTGTTAGCCTCAAGCCATAGTATGATCCTGTACTATATCCTTGTCTAGCAGGTTTGATTAAAGTACAACCATGCAACACTCCCAACCCATATTGAGTGTAATTCTGGTCAGGCATGCTGGCGTGTGTGAGTGCAATGTTATTTTGAAATTGTGCTGCTTCTGCTGGAATACCATAGAACAATTTGCAGCAAGCTCATGTAGTCAGTTTATATGATAAGCAAACATATGCAACGGTGGAATTTCACTTCAAATCTGTAACAAATCTGTAACATTTTAACTTAGAGAGGTGCAGTGTTTTGCAAGAGGCTGATGAGAGGGGTATTTTATAATGATCAAATCTACATAAAGGAGGGTTAACCTTTTGTCCTTTAGCCATTAATGCTTCTTTAGTGTTGATTACATACTGTAGCCAACCATCACTGATGTGTGTGTGTGTGTTCATGGACATCCTTGCACTCTCAGAACAAACATTGTGTCAAAAGAGCCCAGGGACATTCTCCTTGTTTTTATGACTGTGGTTGGCAACTTAATCTAATCCTGTGAGCACGACCACCACTGGAGAGGCAGAGACAGCTGCATAATGAAATCTCTCACAGGGAAAAACCTGACAGCTCTGCCTAGCCTGGGATCCTCTTTGTCATGATCTACTGCTATTGCCTCTCTTGTTCCTTCCACACTTGTCCTTTGTCTCCCTCTTTATGTCTTTCCCTTATAATCCCCTCCTCTGCAGGATGTCCAGCTGCTGTCACACACCTCGTCACAGTTTGCTCCCATGATGCCCCCAGTCTTGGTAAAGTGGTGTGTGGCCAGGTCCCTGTGTGGCTTCTTCTCATCAGAGTGTGCAGAGCCATTTTTATAATAAGTGCTTGCTGCTGGGCACTGAAAGCTGCAGAGCCACTCAGTTTGTAGTTACACACAGCTTGCTATAGACAAAGTGGGGTACTTCTAATGATATGCATACTGTGTGTTTTTGTGTGGAAAGGGAAAACACAGCTAGTAGTGTCCTCACACAACAGTGTTTATTTATTGTTATGACCAGAAAGAAATAATGTCTGATTATTGAGTTATCTTTGACCATTGAGTGCTTTGAAAAATAATTCTACATGCTTGTTTAATTTCTTGTCTACTCTTCCACTCATTACAGTCCAGTAAATATAAAGCTACAACTCAATTTAAGTTATAACATGTTAATTAGTTAGCTTAGATAGAGGGTGGTGTTACTATGGGGATTTTGTTACTGTACGTTTAGATGGGACTATGCTAGCTGTTTCCCCTGTTTATAGTCTTGATGCTAAACTAAGCTTGTCCTGGATTCATGTTTACCTTACACTTAGAAAGCAAATGAGTCTATTTCCCAAAATGTCAAAATATTTCCTTAAAAGCTGTCCAGTATGCTTTGAGAAAAATAGGAAAAACACACTACCCTATTATGATGTCTGTTTACATCTGATCCTAAAATATGTATTCTCAGTCGAAGCCATGTGAAAGTAAAAAAGATGAACACTAACACATAGGCAAACTCTGCATACAGTATGTATACACATGCTCACACTTGCTGTCTCCCTCCCTATCTCACTCCCTTCCTAATACACACATATAAACCTTCTTCGCCCTCTACACATGCATTTTCTGTGTCTCCCCAGCTGCCATGCCCAGTGGGGATCTCCAGCAGAGTACAGACAGTTCATTTCATGTCTTAGCTCTGCACACTGCACTTATTAGTGCATAATTACTAGGAATGTTGCCAGTCAAAGGAAAGTGATGATAGGCTGTCTTCATGTCAGGCGCCAGTTGAATGTCTGCCTGACAGCGAGAGACAGCAATGAATGAACTGGAACCCACCAACCTCGTGTCCTGACAGTGAATTTAGCGCTCTTTGCCTACTGGTGAGGTCTGGATTCAATTTGTCTTGCCTTGTCTGCACTCCTGATCAATACCAATTGTATTACAAGTGGAGCAGGGCCAAACCAACATGCACTGTCAGCACCTGCACATGGATGGATTGGTATAGAAATATTAGCAATTCTGCTTTTTATTCATAGCAAGGAGAAACACACTGATAGTAATTGAATCCATCTTAATGCAATTCTTCTCATCGTGTATATCAATATCAAATTAAGTATGACTATTGTCATGTGATGACAAAGTCGATTTAAGGATATTTCTGCATCACGACAAGACAAATGAATTGGGAACAGCCTCACGTAAAAGAAAATGAATTAAGCTACAAAAGGTCAGAACAATGCTCTTTTTTTATCCATTTCCATTGCATTAGTTAAATAAAAAAGATCAATACCATTCTCATGTTTCTATTACAGAACACCATTAGATTAACTTTGCATACCTGTTCATGACTCAGTAATTTATTGTCTTCTGCTGGTTCCCTCAAAGGACCAGTATGTAGGATTTTCCAGTATATAGCAGTATGATTTCAACTCCCGTTCACCTACAGTATTTCCCCCAACAGCAGAGCCATATGGTCACTACAAGACTCAGGATAAGATGTATGTTTGGTTTGGTTGTAATGTAGAAACATGACAGCGTAACATGGCAGACACCTTGGAAGAAAATCCACTGTAAATACAGATATTGTAACAGCCATAATAGCAGCCAATAACAAAATAATTTTCCCAATAACCTTATAAGTTATTAGGTCATTGGCTGGTCATTACATTACTGTCTTAGTAATGGTGTAGAGGGTTTGTATGTGTGTGGTCAGGTCATTAAGCAGATATTTGAAGGAGACAATAGTAAGACATTTCATATTCTATAAATTAAACTTAAATATAGTGATATTATTACATCATCGGCTCTGGTTATTACATTTTATAATTTATTAGATTATCAGCCATTATTACATTATTGGCTGCTACAGATATAAAGGGCTCTTTAGGAAAACTCATTGAGGTCAAGATTTCTTTTGCTAGACCTGATGTACACACAGGATCACAATGATGCAATTCATTCTTAATACAATCACAAAACTGTCATCATACATGCAACACATTGCTTAAAACAATCATACACATACTAAAGAATAGCAGCTAGTAAAAACAGATACAAGTAAGATTGAGGGTTATGGACATATTATGATTCTTGCAAGAATTACATGAAAATATCAAACAATGACTTATATCACCTTAGAGAGCCACAATAATGTCAATTTTAACAACATTGTGTATCCACTTTCATGCCTGAAACATTTAAATGCCTTTTGCAATACGGGTGCCACATTTATGGAGCTGTTAAAAGCAGCTGTTCCATTGTGCTAAAGTGTTTTCATTGCATTGCAATGCAGTACACAAAGCAGAAGTCTTTAAAATTAGAACAGTATAAGCCAAAACCAACAGAAAGAGGACAATGTTCATTCTGAATAAAATCAAAGCTGTGTGGTAAAATCAAAAAGTACAGTAACACGTCAGTAAACACAGTTTCAGTTGAAGATAAATAAACACTTGTGCGCTGAGATTTTACGCTGCTTGAGTGGACAGAAAGAAAATACAGAGCACAACAGCTTGGTTAGCTTTGAGTTTGTTTGTTATTTCCTCAACAGAAAGGGTGTAAAATCAAGATGTTCAAGAGCATGCACAAAAAAAAAGTCCACAATGGGGGAGGTGTGCAATTACACTGTTTCACATCCTTGGCTCAACTGAAAGAGGGGCTATAGATCCTCCTGTAACTGAATAATGATGTATTTCAACCCAAAAGAGGAGCACAGTCCTGAAAGAGAGAACCAGTCAACTCAGCAGCAAATGAAAGAGCAAGCCTGATGAGTCAGTGCTTAATTACCCTATAGCAAGAAGACCTTGGTTTCCTCCAAGTTCCCAATGACATTATTGGAAACTGGTTTTGAAGATTATTTCAAGCTGTATTTTATGAGACATGAAATTGCTGAACAAGGCAAAAAGACCTTCTGAACAGGAGTACAAAAGGCTCTGGTCGAGCATGAAGGTACATTGCTGATGACCTATCAATACCCATTAGCTTAGAAACCTATTAATTATTTCTCTTGTGCCCAACTGACTTAGAGGTAAAGGACAAGACAGGAACAGAAAGAGACAGATCTTTCTGGGATGCAAAAACATGTGGAGACATTTTTAACAGATTCAAACAAACCTCAACCTCTTAGTCTGAATAGAATAGCGAGATCTGTTAAACATGTTAAATAGTAGGAATACAAAATGTAAAACAATTAGAATAATGACCTCCTTTTGTTTTAAAGATGCAGTTACTGTCAAGAGACCCAAAAAGGCATCATTGCATACGTGGTGTCAGTGAGGGTTGTAGTCTAATTTCCATACAGGGTTAGCACAGAACATTTCAGATCAAAATAGTCTGAAAAGCAATAGATATGCAACTGTAAATATGTTAAAGCTTCTAATCAGAATTTGTTCCAACTAGCCTAATAACACTTGAAAAGTCAGGAAGGGATTAAACTGTTAAATAATTTATCCTCATTTAAGTTAGTAGAAAGCTACATCGAAGTTAATCACCAGCAGATGTCTCTTGTGTGCATTCAACCAGCAAGCACAGCAATGTTGCCACTAGTTATGTTTACATCCACCTATGAACATGCAAATTTTCATAAATTGCAGGAAAAAAACTTGGATGAAACTACCAGAAATTCGAAAAACTTCTCAAATTCACAAAAAAGTTTTTATGCTTGGAAGGGGTGGATTACTCAGCGTAACAATAAAGGAAAATGCAACTTTTTGCTATGGAAACAGGTTTTGCGAATAAACGATGACTGGGCCAGATACAGGGATTAAAGTTCTCTGTTGCTACGACAGATTTCCATTAGCTGGACTGTCGATTTCCAAATATCAAATAGTTAAAATAGTTTTTGAAGGAGGTAGACCATGACTAAATTATGGAGTCAGACAGTGTGCTGTAACCACTGTTACACAGCACTCAGCTGCACCTGCTGATACGAGGAGTGGCGCAATGGCAGGTCCTGCAGCAGGTGTGTTTGTGTGGGAGAGAGGCTCTCCTTTATCCTCACCTCGTTATTTAAGGAGTATTGTTTTACATCAGTTACGTTGAACAGCACAAATAACTCTTTTAACTTCTTTAATTCTTTTGCACATATTACATGATTAATAACCCTGCACTCTTCCTCTCCCAATAATCACAAAACAATAACTGATGGAAATGGGCATACATTTGCATATTCTTTCATGTATTTTGACAAAATTGGCTAAACCCTTTCAATATATTTAAATGAAAACCTGGCTACTGACATGAAAGTTGTCGCTTCATCCGTCACTGAGTCCATCCTCTGAATTTAGCAATCTGGAGAGCAATCTGGAGTATGTAGGCCAGTAGTGGAGACAACATTAGATACAGACAAATTTCATCTGGATCCAGATGGTATAAAGCAAGGGCATTTGACTTGAATGTAACAAGTGTGTGTTTTTATGTAACTCTGTGACACCAGTTTTTTCTGCCATTTTAGGCAGGTTTCCTTTGCCAAAGAAATAATGTTTCTCAAGAGACTTTCGAAATAAAACTAAAAATAGTCCATGTGCAGTTAGATATAGGACTGGATATTGTTCACTACATCACTATTCTTCTCTCCTCAGGCTTTGCTCTCATTTGTATTTTCTGTAGAAACATTTCTGGCTCAAGTCTCATGCATTGTTATCACAGGAAACTTACTCAAACAAATTTAACAAAAAATTTGAGACAACATCATTAATTAATATTCCTTAGAGTGCCAAAAGCAATGACTATGTACAAGTAAAATGGAGAAAACACCCCACATGATCACTTATTATGCAGCATGTGAAATTAGATTTGCCACATTTGGTTGAGTGCATAAACTGCATAAAAGTAAAGCATTCAATGACAGCAATTTATTAATGAAAGAATAGAGCTTGCCCTCCAGAAAATCCTTTTTAAGGCATGATTTCAGCAAGTTTGTAAAACAAGTGC
>JANJYP010155375.1:0-10161 GCA_024605115.1 Rastrelliger brachysoma
GATGTTGTATACCTCAGAAATTTAACAGCATTACATAAGGTTTAATTGAAACATTATTTTAAAATACACTTCCTCAAGCTGGTCCCATAATCACACAAAGATAACAACAAAAAAGGAATATGGTTTAATACATCAAAACATGTTCCATTGGCAGAGTGATAAAAGAAGCAATTATCACTGTCATGTTGCTCATTGAGCTTTATTGTCGCCTCTTAGCGTGCACGCCCAATATTGATATCTCTATCCACCTTCATCCTCATTAAGCTCAGAATAATAGCTTGCTGACATGTGAAAAGCATGGCCTTATGGGAGCACGATACTAAACATAGCCTTCAGGACCTCTCATAATTATCTTCCCGAGGCCTATAATTTACAACTAAGATTTGTATTACTGTTCAAGGAGATAGAAGTGCACAGTCATTTACCAACCGTGGGTTTATTTATATGCACCACTGGCACGATTTGCTTTTGCAATTTTTTTTAATTTGCTTTGTGCGTTGGCAACAAATCCCAAATGGTAAGAAAATGTGTAGTGAAACCGAAAAGGGCGCCAATCTTGTCTCTTGATAAGTACCATCAAGGTGCCTTTGAGCAACACGCACAGATCTCAATCTACTCTCTAACCATTAGTAGAGAGTAGCTAAACACTGAAAACACTGCTACAAAGTTAGGTGACAATACAAAAGTACTCAAACTAAGCAACAACTGTCACTGCACGGACACGAACTGCATGCTCATAACCTGAGTCACCATGGATACAAGGTGTCTGATCCAAACTATGCCAACTCCTAACACCTGAGTCATTGTGTGAGCAAATCCACATAACATCACTTCACTCATAGGGATATGCAGAGCTTCAAATCAATAGAAAGAGCCCTAGCTCCCATTGATGGACCAACTATACTATACTTGTATGTATCTCGACTCTCTCAGAGTATGGATCGTAATGCACTTTGCCTGAATCCACCTTCAGAGAACATACCAATTTGCAATATTTATTCATTTCTGTATTCAAGTCCCTCCCATTACTGTGGGTAATTTCTAAAGTACTACTCATCTTTATGGATGCTTTACTGTTGTATCATGCTGCTTTTCAAGACAGTTTCCCTTGATGTACACTATTAAATAATTTAGCAGGGTTTTGACAAAATCCTTTTGCAACTGACACAAATGATTTGGCCTCTTTGAAGCTTGGTTAGTCGTCTCATCATGCTTTGAAGACTTGGAATGAAAGAGCTAATTGCCAGACATTACAGCTGACAAATGCTGTTAAATCTCTTTGTTTGAGCGTTTTACATTTGAGAGTAAGTTATCAAGATAAGTTACCTTTGTCGACACCTTTATACCTCAAGGTGCTATCCGAATGTCCAGAGGCAGATTAGCATGGACGCTCTTTACCACAGAGAGAAACTGAGCTGGCAGGTGAGCACTTCCATCATATGCTGTAATTGGCTGATAAATTAGGCTCATGCCCCTTATTTTGAAGCAAACCACTTGCTCCGAGACCTCTAATTCAATGTGTTATGTAATATGTAAATTCATTTAAATGTTGCCCCTTTGTCTGTGTTAAAGAAACTATATGGAGAAAGCACCAGTAGTCAATGTTGGGCAGCAGTAAATTTACCTAAATGACACTAAGCATCAGGCAACAATTAATTATAAAATGTAATCAATTAAGTTTACAGGCTACTGCTAAAATATCTGCAGTTAGTACCACATTAACTTTGCCTCCAAATTCCTTAATACCGATGTAAAAAAAAGTGATTTATTATACTAAGATTAAGATTTGAATCACACTGGTTCATTGTTACTAAAAACTGTTGTCAAACTTGTTGCAATCCATGCAGTCCCATTTTCTATTTCTTACNACACTGGTTCATGGTAACTAAAAACTGTTGTAAAACTTGTTGCAATCCATGCAGTCCCATTTTCTATTTCTTACTTGATGTAGCTTTTCAGAGATACTTAGATGCTGTATATTTTGCCTTGTATGTTTGAGCCTATAATACCATAGATCTACAATTCAAATGACTGAACACAGTGTGTCACAATCATACGTTTAGTGCAGTTCCAGGGAGCAACATTTGATTGGAAATGACATGCTGGGTTTTAGCTTTGGAGCTGTCTGATAAGCAGTTTGCAGAACTAATAAGAGGGGAACAGCTCTGTTAACAGTTGTCTTGGGAGGGGCAACATCCAGCTCTTATTTCATCAGACCACTGATTGCAGGGATTAATTGACTCTGCAGTCTTGGCATGTGTCTCGCAAGAGCGCTTCAATCACGATGTGGGAATTCTTGATACAGACTTACTGTAGCCTAATTGGTTTTGGCAAGATTTCACATACACAGAGATTTTTAACTGACATCAAGAAACACGATTTTGAAAGGGTAAAAATGCTGAAACTGCGCGCTGCAACAACACTGCTCTGCATGAGTTATGAATATGCCACTTATGTGTGCATTTAACTAATGCCTGAGCAAAGACTCTTCAGGATGTCTGTCTATAAGTTTACAAGCATATCTAAGCACTACATCACCTGGTCAGCTTTGATAGCATCTTGACCCACAGTTGGAGACATACTTTAATCAACCATTTTCATACACATTTGCAATGACAGTCATCCACAGTCCCTGTTTTATGTCTTCTTGCATGGTTAAATCTATTTCTTGCTTATATTACGCAATTACTCTTCTAAAGCATCAACATTTTAAAACCAGAAACATTAAAGGCATTTTTCCTGTCAAACAGTCAGGTCATTAGTCCATTACCCATTAGTCTAGTGTTGCTGACAGTGCTGTGAAGTTATGGGATTAGTTGTGAAACTGTAGGCTAATTCTGACCATTAAACAATGCACACAGCAATAAATTCAGTGTGCAGCAGCTCTAATAAATGCCCAGAGTACTATAGGTGTGAAAATGGTGGTTGTGGGATACCAGACTTAAATGCTGAGCCTCCTGTAGGGTTTTCACATCTCTGAATGGAGGTGCCAACTTTACAACCCTAATAAAACACCTCCTCAGGCTTTTGTCCTACTTTTAAAGTTCTTAAGACAGTCACATCGGGTACCTGTGTACTATTTTTACCTGACAGGGGAACAGTTCAATCAATCAGAGGAAAATTAATTAAATGAATGTCATAGCTGAAATGTTCAATTTGAAACTGTCCAGGGCAGTGGCCCAAAATGCAAAGCATATGGGAGTAGTCACGACTGTAGCAACTGGTGATGGTGTCAGATGGCTGGTTCCAGTTTGGATCCGTTACCAGTTCCTAAATACCCAGATTTTAAATCTTGAGTCTCACAAATCCTTTATCTCCTCTGAAGAGCTAAGTAAATTTGTAAAGTATTTGGCTAAAAATATTAGAAAACAAAGACATGTGCAGGATTCATTTGTCTTCCATATTTGTGCAGTCCAGTGGCGCCACCCCCTAATCAGATTACAGGCAGTAAGTAGCCAAGATTTGATAGAGGATTTGAAAAGGATTCTACCCATATTAGCACTATGTCAAAAACACAGTCTCCTTATTCAGTTAAGTGACACCGCTGAGGGCTCTGGGCCAAAACCTGACAATAAAAGTAGAACCCCAATTTGCTGTGATGCAGTGCAACAGTATCTACAGATTGCAGTGCACATTTAAGGATGAATCGCTTGTAACAAGAACTGCATTTCATCTCCTGTATCCTAATTTACTATTAGAAACTGCTGTTTTCCTTGTTAATCCTTAAAACTCATGGGTCAATTAATTAAATTGGACTTCCTGGATTGTATTTAATCTTTTCACCGCTATTTGTCGCAACACGCCAACACCAAAGCTTCCTCTTTTTTCTTTTTTATAATAGTACTATTTTTAGACTGAATACCCACTTTTGTGTATTTGCCAAGAGAGGATCCAATCGTCACACCTTTTATCTTAGCCTTGAATCAACCCATTTGACAGTTTCACACTTTTCCGTCTGAGCAAGACCCCGAGGGCACAGAAAAGGTAAAATCTAAAAAAAAAAAAAAAAAAACCTAAAAAAATTATACAGAGATAAGTGAGAAAAGGGTCATGTAGTTTCATGTAACCACAAAAGTTGAACTACCCAGTGGAAGGATGTATCTGACAGTAGCCTCTGTCTGTGCTGTGGCCAGTGAGCAGACAGGACTGAATGGCCCTCCCCCAGGGCTGCCACTCTTTGCTGTCCATGTCCGCTGACAGGAAGAGGCACAGTAGTGAAGCCTCTCTGAGAAGGACCCATGGGACCGAAGCTTGTGAACCTTCTGTCACAAGCAGCGAGCACCCACGCCAGGCTCAATATCCTCTGTTACTTATACTCCGGCAGAGGCTTTAATGAGTCTATATATTTCAGTATTATCATAAAAAAAAGAAGTTTATTATAAACAAGGACTTTCTATTTTCAGATATCTCCCACCTGCCATTTCAAAGACAACAAGCAACACATCCATTGGAATAATTGCCATCCATACTTTTTACTGGAGAGCAAAGACATTCAAATCTAAACCACAACGCCTTTATGAATAGATCTGTAAAATAAAGCCAGTCAGTCCCCAAAGGCCCATCCTGTCTTCACCTAGGGCCCAATTAGAGGAGCTGTAGTGACAAGTCAAGCATTACTGGCCTCCACAGGCCAAAGAGATCTGCACTCTTGTTTATCTCTCATTTCAATTGTAGAAACCACATTAGAATTCTCCTTCAGCATGCTATTAATAAGTGCCACAACAATGTAAGCTGCATGGCCAATATATGTTCAATTAGGATTATCCAGAGACACAATTCATTGGGAGTATAAAGTTCAAGTCTTCATGAAGCTTGTCAAACTGCACAAACTTCCATAAGGCTTTAAAGGGTCCGGATTTGCAATTAACTAACGCGACAGCAAGGAGAACAATGTACCTACCCCAGCCATCCGCACCCCAAAGCTTTTCCATTATTTTAACAAGCACAACAACATATTGCATGTTAATAGATTTCCTTCCAGTCCTCTAGAGCTCACCCTGCCTGTTGTCAGTCTTGTTGATTAACAGAAACACAATTAGAATTTCAGGGCACTATTCAACATTAGTATTCCTGATATATGGTTTAATACACGTACATGGTCTTCTTACTGTCACCCTTTTTTTTTTCTTTACCTGGCTGTTTCATCTTCAGGGAGGTGTCTCTATTTGACCTCAGATGAGCATCATACTTAAACCTTTTGTTGTGTTAATTTGAGACGTGACTAGATCGACACAAACAAACAGAGCCTTTAGCCTTTCCACGCGCTTCAAGAATACTAATAAGCAATAGTGTAAGTGTATATGTTGAGATAGAAAATGTTCCCTCTATTTACTCAATTAGGCTCATTAAAGGCAGATTAATGCCAAGACAGAGAATCTTTGTTGCATGTCATACTCCCCAGTCCACCACCACCACCACCACCACCCCATCTGCTTATCACCCCATTGTTGCTTATCATTCAGTTGCTTATCAATACAAACATATAATATATATATATCATATAGCTTGATTCCTGGTCACATAATCAACCCAAAGCTTAATTCTGGTGCCATTTTATATTTTTTCTTAATGTCACTAAATACAATGAAATAATCAAACCCAAGGACGAATTGATCCGACTAACAACTGTTGTTGTCAGTCTTGTTTGCCATTGACTTGCATCGCTGTCCAAAAACAATTAAAAAGACATTAGCGAGCCACATCGTTACACTCAGCTGGGTGATGCTCTTTCATTACCACAAATGCACACTGTTGTATAGTTTGAGTCGGTCCTGTTGCCAGAAACGCTCACTAGGGCACCAAATGTTTATTGTTGGGTTACATTAATGGTCCGGTGCGGAGTACACATCCTCAAAAACACATCACGCAGTCAATACAACAACACAATAATTACACGCCAGACTGTGACAACATTTGCATTGTTTTCTCACAAAAACATCCAGTGATCACAGCCTATATGTACATATATCAAGAAATGATATAATGTGAATGAGGAGGTGAGTGTATCCAGCAGAGATATGGAATGCCAAATTGGGGGTCTGAAAACATTATCAAAGTGGAATAGTGTGACAAAAGAGAGCTTTAAAAGATCTCCTGAGAGACTCATTGTGGCCAATAACTAAATTATGGCCTGAACTAAAAGCATAAATGACATCCAGGGTCATTTGAACTAGGAGAAAGGACTGACAACTCCATTTCAGCATGGACAGAAACCCCCTTTTCTTAACACCCCAGACCAGAGTCATAAACTCTGACTGAAACAAGACTTAACTTCTCTTCAACACGCGGTTCAACACTACTGCACCCACAAACTTCAAGAAAACCCATTAACAGTAAAACATAACAAAAGATCATTTCTTTAAGGAAATTATAGTATTATAAAGTGAAACAGTTAGCGGTCTCTTAGCATTCCCCACTGTAAAACATGAGCATTGAATCACACATTTAAAGACACTATTTGTCTGAAATTTTAATTAAATTTAACAATTTTATTATTTTAATTTTATGATCATATAAAGAAAGGTCTTGTTATTCTTTTTGCTTATTATCTTACATTTTCAGATGTATCCTCGAGACGTTTGACCAATAATAAATGTCTTCATTTATCCCAAGAACTAGTTGTTTCTTTTGGGGGGTGGAGCAAACACTCCTTTGAAAAGAGCTTACAGTTTTGGAGACTAATTAACTGATCAAATATCAACAATAGCTTTAATGTTTCCTTTAGACATCAAAAAATTCCTGATAGGGGGTAGTGCCCTGATTATGTGAGGTTATATATTAATTAAAGACAATTAATTCCTGTATGTGTGTAACTTATACAGGAACATTGCCACACTGACACATTAAACCCCACACCAAACAAAAAAAATGTCAGAAATAAAGCCCATTTTTTTGTTGTTTTCTATCATTTGTTTCTGGAGAATACACTATAAAGACATACAAATCTTGTATGTGCCATAAACAGATCATATTCATCATATTTTGCATTTGAGTTTTGTTTTGTTTTTTTCGATCAGTGTTTTCTAATTGACACAGGTTGTGCTAGTGTTTGCTGGAAGGATTTGCTTTTGCATATAAAAAGAGCTCCAGTGCCCAGCAGTGTGTCGATAAAGTTAATTTTGTGAAGAGTTTTGAAGATGTGGACTCTATGATAAAAACTACATTGCCCAGCTGTATCTGGGATTTGTTATCTGATTTTAAAATGTATATATTTGTGACCTTTTTTAAAGAAGTCTGTCTTCAGTCAGAATGAATCAAACTGCCGTTGACAGGTTAAGAAAGTTGGAAATGATTAAAATATCGATTAAAACATCCATTTCATAGGATTTCTCAGCAAGAACTGAAAAATAACAGCCCCATCCATTAAGAATATCATAGTTGATATTCTTAAAAGATAAGAAACTTCTGATTAGGTCATTAATTGAAAATATAATTTGTGGTAATAACTAATGAAAGAAGCCCTAACACACACAAAAAAAAACACATATGCAAAATGTCACAATTTTGTTCCACTGCATGTTTGAGGAGGAATGATTCATATCACTTCAGCCAGCTCACATTTCCCCAAGGACGATGGAGTCGCTTCCATTATTTTACTTTTCTCCTGTTAAACTACTGTTGTAAAAACCTGAAGTGGCAGCTTAAATGTATGATTGATCAAATAAAGGCCTGTTATATATGAGATAAAGACATCAGCTGTTGGTAGCTACGGCACTGAGGCATAATTCAGTCGATACTGCTTCTATCCCCTCTCCTACACAGACATCCCACACAGTTATCAGACACTATGAATAATCTATTCAGAGCACTCCACCACTGTGATAATATGTTGGAGAGACCTGTCAGTTAATGATACACTTGTGTTTCTGTGTAGAAAAGGTTTACAGACACAAAAAATGGTCATTACAAGAACAGTATTTGAAGGTCTGAAGCATCTGTCCATGAAAACACTTTGTTCTTTTAGAGTTGAAGCACCTTTTGACATTGGACAGTTAAGTACTAATATACCATATGAACAATGTTAAGATACAGTATGTGTGTTGAATCTAACTGTTTTCTTTAGCAATACTTTCTACCTATCTAAACTGTAAACTATTTGCAACCATGATTGCCATCCTAACTTTATAAAAAGGCCAAGTAAAATCAGTAAGAGAGCTTCATGTTTTCAAGTTGAACTTTTGAACTTTAAAAAAATAAAAAGACACACATGCAGGTTTTAATTTTAAACTTTTGTCAAATTGCTGCTCAAATTATTTTCAGTCTGCAGATATCACTCTTTCCAATGTTCTCCTTGATTTTCTACCCATAACGCTTTTTGGAAATGTGGATCATTACTGTGCAGAACCAATCACACTGTCTCACCGTTGGCCTCCATTTCACCTGTGATGTTTCCTCGCTGACAATTTACAGCCCGAGACCGCTTTGATTTTCACCTTGTAAATTTTCCATTTTTGATTTACCAAGCTGGGTTCCACTTAGTCATCAAGCTTAAAGCGACTGCTTATGTCTTTAATGAGCTAAGTGCGTCAGGCATCAGAAGTGGAGAACAAAGCAGATAATAAGTATGAAAGTCATACAGCGTGCAGGCTTCATTCAGATTAAAAGCAATAATACGACCTTGAAAGGCTTCCATTTCTGAGTTTGTTATAATTTCTTAATAATCTTTAGACTTGCCATCTTTCCCCTTTTTGCTTGAATTGCAGTTCATTAAAACTACAGTTTGCTAGCACTCGATGGATGCTTGCCCAGCATGCCACAGCTCATGAAAGACAGAGCTCATTTTTGCAGTCAAACAAATTGCTTTTCCCTTTCATGTCTAAGAACCTAGCAAACAACGAGAAGATTATGCAGCTTGTATATCATCTAAAGCCTCGCAATGCCTTTTGTTCACACTTAAAACAAAACCTGCTGCAAACTGTCCACGGCTCCGCCTCTTTGATTCGACAAATTCCAGTGGGGGAGAAAAAAAAAGGAGAGGGATATTCAAGTTTTCATTCAAGTTTTCTAATTGAAATGACACAGCAGTGCGGATATTCACAGAAAAAAAATAGACAGGCTCCACTCCTGAGTTTTTCATTGTATTCCTGCTCACAGCAATAGCCTATTAGTCGATCAATGTGGCATAAAGATTGTATGAATATAAAAAGATATTTTATTGAAATTATGTATTTCTTATTTCTTCCTTTAATTTGTGCCCATTACATTCAGCACAAACATTGCAAGCAAGCAAACGCAGACAAGCAAGATAGTCTGCACCATCTTAGACAAACCATGTACAATTTCAATAACACATTTGTTTGCATCATACTGGGAAAGAGCCTTCAATTTTAACACGAGAAGCAGTAGTAGCAACACTGATGTAGTAGTGACTGTAGCTGCACTATTGGCATACATATGATGATATAGGTATCATCATATATGGCAAATGAGGCAACCCATTTTCTCTCAGCCTTGCAGTCACCCTGCGAAGGAAAAATATGTCACACTTCATCCTTTTTTATTGCACCTGCAGCTGATATCTTCCTTCCAATTGCTCTCCTCTTTTCATTTGCGCTTGGTGTAAATGCAGCAATTAGCCCAAGTCATTTGCATCCCCGGTGCTCTATATCAGGCAATATTTTTTCTCATCTGATCACTTTTGTGTTTCTGAATTGCACTTTAAGGTGTTATATAAATGTAGGAAGCAAATTCAAGCACATTTTAGTCTGTCCTTCAAGTCATTTTAACAAAATATGCTGTGGAATTAATGCTTTTGTCCTCTTCACTGTTTCAGTCCATATTATGTTGCAGTAGGTCAGGCATTGCTGTTTTTCTCAGTTCAGCGAGAAATGTTTAACATCTCAGAGGAATGGAGCAAACCCTAATTCGGGTGTGTCGCAACCAAAGCAATGAGACATTTAGCTTTGAAGTTTTGGAAGTGCTGTGCTCAAACTGAATAGTTTACAGTGTATGAATCCCATCAAGAATTGCAGNCGAGACATTTAGCTTTGAAGTTTTGGAAGCGCTGTGCTCAGACTGAATAGTTTACAGTGTATGAATCCCATCAAGAATTGCAGATACATTACAGGCAGCAACCTCATGCGATTACTGTAGATTCCCACTACGGTCGAGGATGCCTGGAAGATATTTTCCACCCACAGAACACAGCACTTAAACAGCTTT